>JAQQSV010009617.1:0-13477 GCA_028646515.1 Pseudochirops corinnae
TACTGTCTCCCTGTTAGTAGAATGTAAGCTTCTTTTGGAAAAGGTAAAGCTGGGTTTTTCTACCTCCCTGGCACCAAATACGTGCCCATAATGGAGTCAGCAATTTGTGCCTGTTGGTGGAACTGAATTAAGCTATTCCCTAGCCCCAGCAATGGCACAGTGGGGCAAGAGCATCCAAATGTGCTGCAGGAATTTTGTCACTTGGCACTGAGTGACTTCCCTCTCTGCCTCAGTTTCTTCCTCTAGATGATCTCTCAGGACCCTTGCATCTCTGACATTCCATGATCCTAAGTCCCTTTCCCCTCCCTAGGCCTCAGTTTCCCAAACTGTAAAAGACAGCTAGGCTAAATCAGAGGTATCAAATTCACCAACAGGTAAGCCACCAAGTCACTGCTGCAACCTTCTTAAATGCACAATAAATAAAAATGCAATGCAACATAGGTGTTGTTCATTTGTGATTTTCTAAGTCAGTATGAGAGCAGAATTTGACTTCACTGGGCTAGAGGAAGGAAGGGTCTTTCTAGCTCTGCTAGTAGAGATTCCACTATCTAGATTCATTCAACTATCTGTTCAGCAAATGTTTCTTAAGCAGCAGCTCTGTGCTTCCCGAAGTTGGGGAGGGGACAAAGTATAGATCAGAATCCATGCCCACCAAGAAGGGGAGGAGGTAAGGGAGAGGCACAGGCTTTCTGATGGACCAGGTGCTATGCTAAGCATCATTCAGTACTCATAACAACCTTGAAAGGCAGATGTTGTCATTATCCACATTTTAGAGGTGAGGAGACTGAGGCCAATAGGTTATGTAACTTGCCCAAGATCACATAACTAGTATCTGAGGCCATATTTGAACTCAGGTCTACCTGACTCCAGGCCCACTGCTCTAACCACACCACCAGCAACCTGCCAGCAATAAAAAGTCCGAATTTGTCAACCCACCATTTCAGGCCCTCTGAGCTGCCGCCACACCAACCTTCTAGGCTTATCCTGTATTATTGCTAGGCACAACGTAACCAAAGTGGACAAGCTGACAGCTAACTAGAGTGCTTTTGTCAGCTACAGGGAGAGAGAAAGGGGGAGAGGGGGATGGGAGGGGCATGGAATAATCAGTTCTGCTTTGGACATGTTGAGCTCGGGGTGCCTATGAGATACCCAGATGGAAATACTGACCAGGCAGCATCAGTGTGCTCACACTGACAGATCAGGAAACAGATGAGAGCTGAAGAGAGAGATCAGAGGCACCTGGGTACCAATAACTGCCACCTCGGGAGTTGATCAGGTCACCAAGGAAGCGAATATAAAGTGAGAAAAGGTCTCAGGACAAGCCTTAGGGAACAATCGTGCTTGGGGGATGGGGGTGGAGTGGGTGGGAAAGGTGATGATTCAGCAAAAAAGGTGGCAACGGTCAGATAGGGCAGAGGTCAGACAGGCCGGAAGAGGCCAACCAAGAGAGACCAATGGCCCTGGAAGCCAAGTGGGATAAGGAGTGACCAAAGACTAGCAAGTGTGACCACACTGGAGAGTTGAGTCAGATTTCAAGGAATGGAGGCAGGGACCATTTCAATTGGGTTTCTGTGTTCTTATCACCTGGCACACAGCAGGTGCTTAATAAGTGCTTCCTGACTGAGAAATTGATTGAATGACTGATGGAGGAGGAAACAAGCTATGAGGAACCAGAAGCCTCTCTAGGAGCTTGGAGGCTTATAGGAGACCAGAGGTGGAGGATGAAGCAAGATAACATAAAAGGGCTTTAAGGAAGAGGAGAGTCCAGACAAGTCAAGTGAACAAGCCAGAAAGGAGTGGAGAAAGGAGTCCAGAAGGGAGAGCAAAGAGGAATGAAGGAGTGAACATGGCTAGCCTGGGCACTTTCCCGAAAATGGAGGTTCTGGCTGGGTGTGATGGCACATGCTGGTTTTGGTGGATTGCCTGAGCTCATGCATTCTGAGCTATAATGAGCTGAGCCAATGGGCTGTCTGCACTAAAGTCTGACACCTGGTGTAGGTGCCTAGTGAGCTCCTGGAAACAGGGAGCCATCAGGCTGCCCAAGGAGAAGTAAACTAGCCAATGCTGGAAATAGAGGTTAACACTCCCATGCTGATCAGTAATGAGATCACATCTGTTCAGGGCCAATGCACTTCAAGGACGGGTAAGATGGGAAGATTCAGTCTCAAAAAAAAACCCAAGGAGGTTCCAGAAGGAACTGACCAACCAAAAGAAGGGATCACAGGGGTGGAGTGATCTTTCAAGGTGGGAAGCTTGCTGAGATGCAGCAATCTTCTAGGTGAGAAGGCTTTGTAATCATGATGACAAAAAATGTCCAAAAGGCAGGAAACTGAGTCCAGAGAGGAATGAAGGAGTGTGCATGTTTGTAGGCAGCCAGAAAGGAAGCAGGGCACAGAGTTTGAAAATAAGAAAGGGGAGCAAACTCCTAAAGTAGTTGGGAAGGGATGGGTTCAAGGGCACAATTAGAGGCACTGGCCTTGACAAAAAGAAGAGCCACCTTTTTCTGAACATGGAGCAAAGGACAGAATGGGAGATGATACAGAAGGGTTGGAAGGTATAGAGTAGTAGACAGCAAGGAGCTTATGGCCAATGTCCCCTATTTTTTTCTAGTAAAGTATGAAATGAAGGTTCTTTGCTGAGGGGGGGGGAAGAAAGGGTGTAGAAAAACTTGAGGGAAGAAGAGTAAGTTTGGAATATCCACTGCAGACAGTGTGATACAGCATCTATCATGGAAGAAAAAAAGGACTCCACAGGTCTGAAGAGGGATGTGTCCTAGTTTTTTTTAAAGGGATGAGGGAAATCTAATAGAATCAGTAAACTACAGACCAACAAGCTTGACTTCCATTGTCTGCAAAATTCTAGAGCACTCCTGTGAGCATTTGGAAGAGCTAGCCTGGCTTCATCAAGAATAGGTTATGCCAAACTAACCTCATGTCTGTTTGAGGATAGGGTTATTAGCCTCAAAGATTTCAGGAATGCTACAGACATAGTAAACCTAGATTTTAGCCAAGCATTTAACAAAGTTTCTCATCCTGTGCCTGGGAAAAAGATGGTGAGTTGTAGAAGATAGTACAGTAAGGATTCAGAAGTGGTTGAATGATTGGACCCAAAGAGAAATAATTAATGTAATGATGTCACTTTGGAAGGAAGTATCATGTGGGGGATCTGTATTCACCTCTATATGCTGTCTGACAGCTTCATCAATGGTTTTGACAAAGACACGTTTGTCACATTTTGAGATACACAAGTCTGGGACCAATAGCAAACATGGTAGATGTCAGGATCCAAAAATACCTCACAAGCTAGAGCAATGAGTCAAATCCATTAAGAAACTTTCAAATTCTCTGCCCTGCTTCCCACCTTGAAAGATCACTCCACCCCTGTGGTCCCTTCTTTTGATTGGTCAGTTCCTTCTGGAACCTCCTTGGGTTTTTTTTGAGACTGAATCTACCTCATACTCAACAGATTGGCAAGGTTGACAAAAAGGGAAAATGACAAATATTAGAGGGGTTGTAGGGAAATGAGTACATTAATTCATTGTTGCTGGAGCTGTGAATTGGTTCAGCCATCCTGGAAAACAATTTGGAATTATGCCCGCAAAGTTACTGAATTGCACATACCCTTTAACCAGCAAGAATTACTAGGCCTATCCCCCAAAGAGCTCAAATAAAGCAGGGAAAGTGTTCATAGGCACAAAATTGTTTATAGCCGCTCTTTTTATGGTGGCGGGTAACTAGAAACTAAGGAGGTGATCATCAATTGGGGTATGACTGCACAAATCATGACATATGCATGTGATGAAATGCTATTGTGTTCTAAGAAATGATGAAGGTATGGTTTCAAGGAAACTTGGGAAGACTGCTATGAATTCATGCAAAATGAAGTCAGCAGAACCAGGGGAACAATTTAGACAATAACAATGACATTGTCAAAACAAACAACTTTGGAAAGACTTAGGAACCCAAATCAATACAAGTCCCAAGTCAATTCCTGAGGACTCCAGCTGAAGCAGGCCACTCACCTGCTGCAGAGGGGAGGCAGGGCAGACTGAGACACTCTTTTCTAGACATAGATGATGCAGGGCTTTGTTTGGCTTAAGTATGTGTGTTCGTCACGAGAGTTTGCTTTGGTTCCCCACCCCCTTTTTTTTTCCAGTGAGGGCGGAAGAGGAAAGGCAGATTTTTGTTCATTGAAAAAACTTTTTTTTTTTCCCAAAAAAGAGATGGGTGGAGTAAATCGTTTGGGAGATTCTGGGATTGCTCAGGTCACAAGGCTAATAAGCATTCGAATTGGGATCTGAACCCAGGTCTGCTTCTGCCTTCAGGGTCAGTGTATTTTCAAGTATTGTTAAGCTACTCATTTACATGACACATACATATCCCCAACAGCTGGGCAGCCCATTCAGATTCTATTCTGCCCAGCCCCATTTCCGCCCAGCCACACAGGAGCCTAAAGCTAACGAGTACCCAGGATTCAGCCGGCCTCCCCACTCCCCCCGACCCCCAGCCCCCAGCCAGGGGCTCCATTCTAGTGACAATCAAGAGCACTGCCACAGGGCCTCCTAGGACAATTAGAAACCAGGGGACTGGGAGGGAGGAGGGGCTGGGCAGCCAGAATGAGCAGATGGCAGGCTTAGCATAAGAATACAGCTAGCGGGGAGCCCCTAGTTCAGGCTCCCCCAGGGCCCCTCCCATGCAGCCCCTCCCCTTCCCTCACAGGCTCTGTGGGCCACCTGCTGAACTAGGCTTTCTTAGCCCCATTGAGATCATCAATTTTTCATTGTGGGCAAAGGAACCGTCTCCTTTCTCCCCAGCTAAGGCGGTGAAGACACCCCGAGCAGGCGCCCAGATTGTATGGATGACCAATAATGATACCAGCCTTAGTCGCAACAGGATCAGAGCATCCTAGGATTTAGAGCTGCAACAGGCCCTCCCTTGGAGACCATTCAGTATACTCCCCCCACTTTGTTTTATAGAGAGGGAAACTGAGGCCCAGAATTTAGGATCCTAGAATGCTAGAACTGGGAGGGACCATAAAGTCAACCTAGCCTAAGCCGCACCTCCCCAACCTGCAAAACACACACACACACACACACACACACACACACAGTGGAAAGGGGAAAGGGATTTAGGATCACAGAATGGCAGATGGAAAGGCTCTCAGAGACCAGCAAGTCTACTAGAGCTGCCCACTTTTTGATTGAGAAATTTGAGACCCTGAGAGGGGAAGTGCATCCTCCATGACGCAAAACCAGGTCCACTGAACCCTTCTTCAGGGTTCTTTTCA
Organism: Pseudochirops corinnae; assembly: GCA_028646515.1. Lineage (NCBI taxonomy): Eukaryota > Metazoa > Chordata > Mammalia > Diprotodontia > Pseudocheiridae > Pseudochirops > Pseudochirops corinnae. The sequence goes on from JAQQSV010009617.1 coordinate 5,287, forward strand.
CAACTCCAGCCTCCCAGAGCATAGATGGAGGCAACCACATTTGCACATTTGAACAGATTCACCAGGTCCTCCTGCCAAAGACAGAGAACCACCCCCATCACCCTCCATACACATCTTCTCAGCTTGTACAGCTCTTGTCCAGAACCTCCCATCAGTTCTCCTTTCTAGTGACAATCAAGAGCACTGCCACAGGGCCTCCCAGTGTGCTGAAGGCCTTCCCCAGGTCTTCTGGCATTCTGTCATAGAGAAGCTGCTCCAATCCCTCTGGAACTTTCAAGTTTACAAAGTACTTTTCTCCCAACAACCTTGTGAAGGAGGCCGTTTGGAGATTATACTCATTTTCTAGAGGAGAAAAATAAGGCTGAAAGGAGAAGGGCCTTGCTCAGGGTGACCTGGCTAGTGAGTACCCAAGTCCAAAAGTCTCTGCATACCCATGCCAAGTGTTCCTTCCACTCAGTCACACTGGCCCAGGCTCCAAAGAGGCCCAGCACAGGGTGGGTAGTATTGGCTCTGATGACCACAGTACAAATCACAGCCCTACTGATTAAAGTAAGAAGTCTCACCAAGGAAGCCAAGGGGAGAGAGCTGAGGGCCTGTCTCTCTGGAAGGTTATGTTGGAAGAAATCCAGACATGAATCCATCCTCTTTCAGCAAACTGAAATCCAGAAGGATTTTCCCAAGGTCACCTCATGGGCAAGTGGCAAGTGTTCCTCCTCCCTACCCCCACTGCCACCAAGCTAGTTCATTGGGGCCTTCCTTCATCATCTCTCACCTGGCATAGGTTTCTGGCCTCCTGGCTCATCTTTCCCCAATACAAGCTGCCCTCCTTATTGTCCTAAAGTCCAGCTCTGTCCACATCCTCCAATGTCTCAGTATTGCCTACTGAATAACCCTAAACGTGTGCTGCCCTCCTCCACCTGGCTCCAGTCTCCTTCTCCAGCTTTCTCCCCAACATGGCACCAAAGCCCCACCAAGCTGGATCAGTCCTCAGCTGTCCCAGCTCTTTTCTACCTCATGACCCCTCATACCCGGAATCTGACCTCCCCCTCCAGCCAGAAGCAGCCTCTGGCCCTTCCAAAGGCCCTAGTGGGGCTCTTCTGTATACAGTCTGGTTTGGAATAGAGTTAGCCCAGTCATTGTCTTATCCCTCATCAAGTCAACTATGAGATCTCACTGGTAAGGAACCTAGTCACTAGACTTAAGCTTGGAACCCCATACAGAGTAGGAAAACAGGGAACAAGGGAGTGACAATGAGTGAATGAATGAGTTTATGAGTGAGTGAATAAATGAATAAATAAGTGAATGAATGAGTTTTTAAGCCAGTGAATAAACGAATAAATGAATGAGGGAGGGAATGAGAGAATGAATGAAGGAATAAGTGAATGAGGAAATGAATGAGTGGATGGCTCAAGGCTAGAGTTGTTTGTGGCTCCATCCCAGCTGTCCAGAGGTAGGTGGGTTATGGTTCCCAGTGCCTGAGCCATTAACACATACAACTTGTGGTTTTGCTAAGACCTCAGATCTCCAGAGCCAGCCCCTAAATGGCCCTGGGCTCAGCCAGCGGCAGGGCTTCCTCCCTGGTCTGCGGGGAGCCCTCAACGCAGATGATACTCAAGGCGCATCACTCTCAAACTTTGGGCCTAGCAAACCTTCAAGCCCTAGAGCAATGGCAGCATTCTTAGGCTAGAAATAGCCCACAGCCAGGCTAAATGTTGTCTTCATTCTGCAAACAAGCAGCTCCCTATTTTCCTAAGGACAGCCCCCTCCTTGAGGCTGGGATCTCCTAGAGCAGAGATACTGGAACCACCAATGTGGCTGGTCTCTACCAGGGGATTAGAGAATTTAGAGCCAGAAGAAAGCTTAGACATCATCCGATCCTACACTTTTGTTTCACAGAAAGGGAAACTGAAGCCTGCAGAGGGGGAAGGACTTATGACAATAGTATGGCAGAGCTTAGTGTGATCCAAGCCCCCAATTTTACAGACAGGGAAACTGGGAGCTGTTTGAGGGAAGAATGAGACTGCTCGGCACCTGGATCTCGCTCCTCCTCTCCCTATTCTGCCACTCACTTGGGTGTCCCTCCCTCTCTCTGGGCCTCAGTTTCCTTTTGAGTACCAAGTAAAATGAAGGAGAGACTGGGGAAATAATGGCCCTACTTCTCAGCCCTCTCAGTCTTTTCCCAACACTACTCTGAACAGGGAGGAAGGCAGAAAGTAGTAAGAGCAATATTATTGCCATTTTATAGAGAAGAAAGCTGAGGCTCCCAAAGGACAGGTGACTTGCCCCAGGTCCCAGAGCTAGCAAATACCAAAGGTGCCATTTGAACTCAGGCCTTCTGCCTTTAAGGCCAGAAATCTTGCTGCCCCCAGCCACCAAATACTGGTACATTTTCAGCCCACACAGTAACCCACAAATCCATATTCATGAAGCTACATGGGCCCTTAGAGAGTAAATCCAGCTTTCTTAGCCTTAAAAAAAAAGGGAAGGGGAGAAAATCTGAGCGCAAGAGGGCCAGCACTTTGCCCGAGGTGGCCAGTGAGTAGTCAGTGGGACCCCAGGTGTTCCAACTCATCCACTCAGTGACTCAGAAACCGTGGAGACTACCTCTGCCCTCCCCCCCAACGCCACCTTACTGAGGCTCACAGACGCGTCAGCACTTCATAAGGAACGATGGATTCAGTAGGGCTTGAAACTCCAAATGTAGGGCTTTACCAGGACACAATCAAGTCATACAAGGCACAATGAAATTGGAGGGTGCTCCCATAGTGGTGGGAGATACAATGAGAAGAGCACTGCATTTGGAGACAGAACATTTAGGTTTGAACCGCAGATCTTTTAATGAGCTGTGTGACCTTGGACAAGTCATATCACCCTCCCAGTCCTTTCCCTCTTCAGGAGTTGGACAAAATAGAAGGTCCACCAAGCAAGGCTCTCAGTGCTCCCACCCTCCTTGCCAAACCAAGGAGCTCAGAGAGCCACACACCCCAGCAAGCTCAGTCTACCATGGTCTAGAAGTCAGTACTGAGACACCTGGACTGGGGCTCCCCAAGACCGTCAACGTGTGGATGCTAGTGAGACACATACAGGAGGCACCAGGAGACATCCAGGCTGAGTAGAACCTTAGAAACCACCTCGAACCATAGAATCCCAGAGCTGGAAAGGATCTCTAGCACCTAACACATAACAAGAGCTTCATTCAAAATTCTGAGTTGAGTTGAATGTAGCCTAGAGTACTAGGAATCACCTAATGGGTCTGGAGCCAGGAAAGCCTGGGGTGCTAAGTTTGCCTCTGCTAAGTCCTACCCAGGTGCCTTTGGACAAGTCACCAGACCCCTCTAGGCCTCAGGATCTTCATCTGGAAAAAGAAGGCATTGGACTGGACTGGGCAAGTTCCCCTCCACGTCTACCCGCTGCCCCTAGTTCTGCCCTCTCGAGTCAAGCGGAGACAAGTCCAAGGGTTCAAAAGGCAGAAAGGACCTCATTAGACAGAGAAGAAAGCTGAAGCCCAAATGACTAAGTGGCAAAGAAGGGCTTCAGACTCAGGTCTTCTGACAGCCACTCCACAATAGTTGTTGTCATGAGCTGCCTTCCAACACGTGAAGGCACCTAGTCTGGCCTCTTTAGAGCATCTCCTCAGCAGGGCAGACACCCCAGACTTTGGGTGGCCTGCTCTCCAGGCCCCTTCTCATCCTTGTCACCCTCCTCTGGAGACTCTCCAGCTTACCAGCTCCTTCCCCCAGTGTGGCGCCCAGAAGGGGACCCGATATTACAGATGCAGTCAGCAGCTCAGTGCAGGAGACAGGAGGATTAGCACCCCCACCCCCACTCCAGGTTCTGGACTACCTCTCTTAATGCAGGATTTGGCACAGACACCCAGATACCCACCAGCCTGATGGCCCAGACTCTCCCTTGTTCATGTATGTGCTCCTAGCCAGAGAGTCCTGATGTAAAGAAAGAGATAAGGGCATAAGGGCTTGGAGCCCCTTGGAAATCCATACCCCCCCCTCTTCCTCCCCATATAAGCAGGACAGGCCAGTCCCAGGCCTCTGGTGTCTGAGGCTGCCCATGGAGGGGGGCGGTAATCCTTGTGTTGGTCCCAGCTCCCTGGGCTGTCTCCCATACAGCCCAACCTAGTGCCCCTACACACACACACACACACACACACACACACAAAGACACACAACCAGGCATGGACGAACCAAAATACAGAGCCACATTGACACAGATAGATAGACACACGTACACAGTGACAAAGACACATTGAGATAGACAGACAGTCAGGCACACACACACACCCTGGGCCCTTTCCCTCCCTCCCCTGTCCCCTCCCCCGGGCTCTGCGGGCCGCAGCCGGGCGTGTGTGTATTGTATAAGAGGGGGGGAACAAAGCCGGGAGCGTCCGTCCACACACACACACACACACACACACACACACACACACACACACACACACACACACACCCATCCCTCCCTCGGACCCCAGCAGGCTGGGGGGGCGCAGGGGGGCCGCAGCCGCGGCCATCCCCAACCGCACCTCGTCCCCCCAGCTCCCCCGGGCTCCCCCGACGACCAAGGTCGCGGGCGGACCGCACCTCGCCGGCCCCCGGCGTGCCTGCCCTGACCTGCCGCGGCCGCCGCTGCCGCTGTCGCTGTCCCTCGGCCGCCTGCTGCCGCTGCTCTTCAGGGCTGGGGAGGAGAAGCAGCCGCGTCCCCAGGGGCTGTGCCCGGAGCTGGCTCCGCTGGCAGGAGGAGGCTGCTCAAGGGACCGAGGGGAGGGGACCGAGGGGAGGGGGAGAGGAGGAGGGGGGAGAGGAGGAGGAGGGAGAGAGGAAAGGAGCCTGGAGAGAGCAGGGGGAGGAGTGACGCGAGGCGGGGGCCAGAGGAGAGGAGGGGGAGAGGGAGGAGAGAGGACCGGGAGATGGATGAGAGAAAGATGGAGAGGGAAGGAGTGAGGAGAGGGCAGATGAAGGAGGCAGCCCCAGTGGGGACGGGAGGCACAGGGAGGATGCTCCAGGGCAGTGTGCCAAACTGGGCTGGGCAGTGGCGGCGCTGGGCCTCCGCTTGGCCGACTTGGCCAAGGCTCAGCCCAGCTGAACCCCAGTTTCTTCTGTTAAAAGGGGGGGTAGGAGGGGGCTTCTACTAGCTAATTGTCAACAAGCCTCTAAGCTCTAGTGATCAATAAGAAAAGCTAAGGCCTCTGGGAGATCCCAGGAAGGATGGATGAGCCCAGTTCCCCCTCCCCCAGCCCCGAAACTTCAGGGTGTGGTGTCTGAGCTCCCCCTGCTGCCACAACGAAGCATTTTCGGACCAATCAAGTCAACGTTTACCAAGTGCCTACTATGTGCCTAGCCCCTAATTGTCCCAACCGTGACCAAAGGAGACAATCTACTGTCCACTCTGCTAGGTCCCAGGGAGCCATGCTGTGGAAGTTTCTAGATGGCTAGGGTGCTTAACCCCGATTCCTCTGATTCCTGCCTGTGACTCTCTATGTGACCTTGGGCACGACCTTTGCCTGAGCAGAAAATGAAGGTGTGAGGTCTAGGGTCCTGCCCAGCTGCCCTTTCAGAAAGAAGACTCTGCTGAGAATTGGAAGGCCTGCCTTTGCAGCCTCCCTCAGACAGTCGCTGGCCCTGCAGCCATGGGCGTCCTCATCTGTAAACCGAGGAGAATGTCATTCACTGGCCCAGGAAGCACTTTGTAAATCTTAGAGCACTAGCTAGGGGGCGGTGACTGGGAGCTTCCCAGAACTCACGGAAATGAGCACGAGCTGCCTGGGGGACGGGAAGAAATGAGGCACAGAGGGCCAGGACTTTGCCCAGGATCACACAGGGAGTAAGGAAAGAGTCCAGATCTGAGCCCATTTTCTCTCAGCTTCCCACAGTGATGCTGCATGCTGAAGGAGACTGTCAGGAAAGCCAGGGACACCTGGGTTAAATCCTCCCACTGACTGTATGACCCTGGACCAGTCAGCTCAGAGACTGTCTGAGCCTCAGTCTCTTCACCTGTGAAATGGGGCTGATAGTACCTGTAACGCTTCCTTCACACAGCTGCTGGGAAACACAGCAGAGTTAGGGCACGTAAGGAACTGCGAAACCTTTACAACAAACTGGGTCAGATTTTTTTGCCCTGCAAAGTAGAAGATATGGTCCACGCCCTCAAATGAGGCATATATACATCCTTGGCAGCTAGTGGTGTGATGTCAAGAAGACAGCAGCTCTAATCCAGCTGGAAATGTTTACTAGCTGTGGGATCTTAGGCCAGTCATTTCACCTCTGGCTGCCTCAGTTTCTTTATATGCAAAATGGGCACACTGGTAGCTCTTGCCTTCCAGGATTGTTGGGGGATCGAATGAGATCATCTTTCTAACATGCTCTCCACACCTAAAAGCACTCTGTGCCCTACCAGATCTCATCATTGTCCTGCCAGGGTAATCTTCTGAATGCCTTCCCCTGCCCCTGTTATCCCCCCTCAAAAGTCTTCACAGCTTTCCCATGGTTTCCTGAAAAAACTGGAATGACCTTGGCCCTGACTACATGGTTAAGGCCTTGGCCAATCTGACCCCCACCTACCTAGCCAGTCCTAGAACATAATCCTCCCCCTATTCCCCAATGTCCTGCCAAGCTCCCCCCTAGGCAGCCATGCAGCGGACCATCCATCCCCCAAGCTCAGAATGGGCTGCCTCCTCCCTCATCCCCACCTGCTGAATTCCCATCCTTCTTTGCAAACCCTGAGCTGGAAGTAATCACTTCCTGCTCACTTCTGGCGCCATTGTTGGACTGGCCCCTAAGTTGAAGCTAGGAGGAAGGGGATCTCATCAGGCCAAGATGACAAAGGATAACATTCCAGTAGTCAGGATGTGTGTAAAGGCACCAAGGAGGGATAGGGCAGAAAGAGAGCAGGTCTGCTGATGGAGAGGAGGGGAGAAGAGACAGACAACAGGGCCACTGGTTCAGCGTAGATGAGCTAGGAAGTAACCACCTTACAGAAGTCAGTTTAACCACCTGAGTTCCTTATTGGCAAAATGGCGGCTTGAACTAGATAGCCTCAGGAAGCCAGGCCTGAAATGGAAGGTCGATTCCAGCTCTTGGTGGGCCGGTCACATTACAAGCATTTCTAGAGCTTTCACTGTGCCAGCACTGGGCTCTAAGCCCCATATAATCATTGTCTCAGTTGATCCTCACAGCACCCCCATGAGGTAGGAGCTATCATTACTGTCCCCATTTTATAGGTGAGGAGATGGAGGCAAGCCAAGATAAGTGACTTGCCCAGAGTCACCGAGCTGGCGTGTCTGAGTCTGGATCCGAACTCAGCTCTTCTGGACTCCAGACCCAGCAATCTCCCCACTGCACCACGTGGCATAGCCCATCAAACTCAAGTCACAGAGTCAATTCATTTGGTTGAACAATGTTTCTGTCTTACAAGAGAAGGCTCATGGGGGAAATGACTGCGATATAAAAACAAAAGGCATCAATAAAAGTAAGGCAGGCTGGGTTTTATCTTCCCACAGCATACGCTGGCTCCCCTGAGTTCTGTTGCCATTTATTTGCTGTTGTCTTCATTCACAGCATTCTTTTGGATAGGCATCTCTCCCCACTGAGCCGTGTATAGGGCAAACAGAAGGAAGGGCTAATGATGAAGGTTATAAGAGAGCACTGATGAGGAAGAGAGTCATAGACTTAGCCCCCAAACTCCCCAAAAGGGGCAGTACGGCTTGGGATGCAGAAGGACCTCTGACCTCCACCTGGACTCATTCTACTCAAAAGGTTTTTACTCTACTATGAGAACTTTGGTGGTTATTAAGGGCAAATCTCCATTGGAAAGGTATTCACAGAAGACGAATTAATAAATAAACTAGGAGCAGTCTATTGGGGGGGGGGGAACAATAAAATAGATAAACATTAGCTAACTTGATTTTTTTTTTAAAAAGAAAACCAAATTACCAGTATCAAAAATTTTTGAAGTAAATTCAAAATCAATGAAGAATAAAATAAATTATAGGAATTAGTTTGCCCAACTATAGTCCAATAAAACTGGCAATCTAAATTAAATAGTTTAATATTTCCAAAAATAGAAAATACCCAGATGAACCAAACAAGAAATAGAGGACTGAAATAATCTTATCTTAGAAAAAGAAATGGAACAAGATATAAATGAATTCCCAGAGGAAAAACCCCAGGACCAGATGGATTGA
>JAQQSV010009618.1:0-13477 GCA_028646515.1 Pseudochirops corinnae
CTATAGATACATCCAGATAGATAGATAGATAGATAAATAGATAGATATCTACATACATATACATTTATGTGTGTGTGAATATACATATGCATATATCTCTCTCCCTATCTCTCTATGTGTGTATATATTTATATTTGTATCTATCCATCTAGATATCTATCTATATCTATATTTATCTATCTCTATCTATCTATAAATATATAGATAGATGAATATAGATAAATAAATAGTTCCTCCAGCTACCCTAAACCTGAGAAAGGACTCATGAGTTACAAATATGATCTTTCCACGTAGGAATATTAACAGTTAAGCTTTTATAAGTCCCTTATGGTTTCTCTTTCCTGTTTACCTTTTCATGCTTCTCTTGAATCCTGTATTTGAAAGTAAAATTTTCTATTCAGCTGTGGTATATCCATCAAGAATGCTTGAAAGTTCTCTGTCTCATTGAATGTCCATTTCCTCCTCTCAAGTACCACACTCAGTTTTGCTGGGTAGATGGTTCTTGGTTTTAATCTTAGCTCTTTTGATTTCTGGAATATCGTATTCCAAATCCTCTGATCCCTTAATGTAGAGGCTGCTAGGTCTTGTGTTATCCTGATTGTATTTCCTCAATACTTGATTTTTTTTTTCTTTCTGGCTGCTTGTAATATATTCTCCTTGACCTGGTAATGCTAGAATTTGGCTACAATATCTCTAGGAGTTTTCCTTTGTCTATTTTTTTCAAGAGGCAATCAGTGGATTCTTTCAATTTCTGTTTTACCCTCTGGTTCTAGAAAATCAAGGCAGTTTTCCTTGATAATTTCATGCAAAGTGATGTCTAAGTTCTTTTTTTGTTTGTTTGTTTTGATCATGGCTTTCAGGTAGGCCAATAATTTTAATTTCCCCTGGCCCTCTCAAACTAGGATCTTATGTATTTCATTGATTTTTCCTTCCTTTCCCCATTCATCAGAGCTTTGAAGTCTAACTTTGGACATTATCATTCAACTGCTGTCAGTAATATGCTCTTAATTTTCAAATCTAATGGTAATTTTTCACTTCCCCTCTTATTTATTTCTATGCGGCATTTGACATTATGTGCCACCTTCTCTTCTGGGGTACTCTTTACTCTCTATGTTTGCAGGACATAACTCACTTTTTGTGCAACTTATTTGACTACTCTTCTGTGTCTGTTTCCACTCATTATAAAATCCCTGAACTATAAATAAACCCCAGGCATCTAGCCTGGGCCTTGTCTCTTTGGTCTCTACACTTTCTTTCTTGGAGATGTGAAGTCACAAGAGTTATCCTCCTAAAAATAATTCTCACATTTAAAAATTCAAAGATTTAAATGGGAGGAAGCAGTATATTCTAGGCAAGGGGAAGTATCTATGCAAAGGCAGGGAGATGGGGATGAATTGTCATCTTTCTGTATAGTATTTTAAATATATTTTCCAGAATAGTGGGGCTATTTTGCAACTCCACCAAAACAATATTAATTTTCATGCCTTCCCACAGCCTCTAAAACATTGATTGTTTTCAACATTTATCATCTGCTGATTTGACGGGTGTCAGATACTTCAAATTATTTTAATTTCTCTTTTTACTTAGAATATAACGTCCTTGAGGTCAGTAACTTTGAATTTGTCTTTGTAGCCATAACACATTGCCCAGTATCTGATCTATAGTAAGTACTTAATAAATACTTATTTATTGACTAATTGATTAATATTCAGTGATTTTCAATCTATCTGTCAATGTGTGTGTGTGTGTCTGTGTGTGTATGTTTTGCTTGGAACGAAAATTTCAATGTGAGTTCTGACCCTGTCACTTACAAACTGTATCACCTTAAACAAATCATCTAAATTCTTTATATCTCAGTTTCTGGAATTATAAAATTAAGATGGGGGTCCAAGTCAAGATGGAAGAGTAAGAGCAGAGACTCGCTTGAGCTGTCCCCCAAATCCTTTCATTTACCTGTAAAAAATGACTCTAAGGAAATTCTAGAGCAACAGAACCCACATGAAGCAAATCTGCAAGCCAAGACAACCTGAAAGGATGACAGGAAGGGCCTATCACACTGGTCTAGGAGCAGAGCATAGTCTGTCAAGGGTCACACTAGCACAGACAAGGCTGGACCAGGTCTCAGGGGAATGAATCACTGCACCTGTGGCAGTTTCTGGTTTTTCAGTCCACAAACACAAAAGAAAGCATAGAAGGCCAGTGGAACAACTCTGTGGGACATGGGTGAAAAAGGTGGTTGTCTGGCTGGTGTCTGGGCCCAGCTCTTTAGTGGTGGAGGTGGCTGAAGTGGTAGTAGCAGTTGAAGCAGCAGTAGGTCCTGATTCAGGAGCTCTGGGCCTACAGCCAATGGGTGATTGAGTATCTGATACAAAACCCTGGAATCCTGTGATAGTACAGCCAGACTGACCCTCACCCTCCCCTCTATTGGAATCACAGTCCTTCCTTGGCAAAGAGCTAGAAAGTCAAGTATTTGACTGGGAAGATGAGCAAACAGCATTAAAAAACTCAAACTATATAAACTGCCTTTGGTGACGAAGAAGATTGAATCATACAATCAGAAGAAAACAGAGTCAAAGCTCATGCATCAAAAGCCTCCAAGAAGAATATTAATTGGTCACACACCATGGAAGAGCTCAAAAAGGATTTTGAAAATCAAGTAAGAGAAATGGAGGAAAAATTGGGAAGAGAAATGAAAATGATGCAAGAAAATCATGAAAAGTTAATCAATAGCCTGCTAAAGGGAGACTCAAAAAATACGGAAGAAAATAACACCTTAAAAAAATAGACTAACACAAATAGCAAAAGAAGTCCAAAAAGCCAAAGAAGAGAAGAATGCCTTAAAAAGCAGAACTGGTAAAATTTGAAAGAAGATCCAAAAGCTTACTGAAGGAAATAATTCCTTCAAAATTAGAATGGAACAAATGGAAGCTACTGACTTTATGAGAAATCAAGAAATTTTAAAACAGAATCAAAAGAATTAAAAAATAGAAGACAATGTGAAATATCTCATTGGAAAAACCACTGACATGGAAAATAGATCCAGGAGAGATCATTTTAAAATTATTGGACTTACCTGAAAGTCACGATCAAAAAAGGAGCTTAGAAATCATCTTTCAAGAAATTCTCAAGGAAAATTGCCCTGATATTCTAGAACAAGAGGGTGAAATAGAAATGGAAAGAATACACTGATCACCTCTTGAAAAAGATCCCAAAAAGAAAAATCCAGGGAATATTATAGCCAAATAGTTGCCAGGTCAAGGAGAAAATATTACAAGCAGTCAGGAAGAAGCAATTTTAGTACTGTAGAAACACAATTAGGATAACACAAGATCTAGGAGTTTCTACATTTAGGGATTGAAAGGCTTGGAATATGATATTCTGGAGGTCAGAGGAGCTAGGATTAAAATCAAGAATCACCTACTCAGTTTTGCTGAGTAATACTTCAGGGAAAAATATGGAAATTCAATGAAATAGAGGACTTTGAAGCATTCTCGATAAAAACTTAGCTGCAGAGAAAATTTGACTTTCAAATACAAGAAACAAGAGAAGTATGAGAAAGTAAACAGGAAAAAGAAATCATAAGTAACTTATTAAAGTTGAGCTATTTACATTCCCACATGGAAAAATGATCAGTGTAATTCATAAGACTTTTCTCAGTATGAAGAAAGTTGGACGGAATATATATGTATACATACATACATATATATATATATATATATGTATAGAAGGGTATATGTGTGCATAAATATATGTGTGAGTGTGTGTATAAATCTGTACATGCATACATAGACATAGGGCACAAGATGAGTTGAATGTGAAGGGATGATGTCTAAACAATAAAATTAAGGAGTGAGAGGAATATATTGGGAGAAGAAGAAAGGAAGAGATAGAATATGATAAATTATCTCATATGAAAAAGGCAAGAGAAAACCGTTGCAATGGAGGGGAAGATGAGGGAGGTCAGAGAGAATGACTGGACCTTACTCTCATCAGAAACTTACTCTCATCTCTGCCCCTTAAGGAGGGAATAACATACACACTCAGCTGGGTGTCTTACCCTAAAGAAAAGTAAGGGAGAAGAGGATAACCAGTAAGGGATGATAGGAGGCAGACCAAAATGGAGGAGGGATAGTCAGAAGCAAACATTTTTGGAAAGATACAAGGTCAAAGGAGAAAATAAAATTAATGAGGAGCAGGATAGGATGGTAGGAAATATAGTTAGTTTTTCACAGCATGACTATAACCTATATTGAATTGCTTGCTTCTTAATGAGGGTGGATGGGAAGGGAAGAAAGTTATGAATTTGGAACTCAAAGTTTTAAAAACAAATGTTAAAAATTGTTTTTACATGCAACTGGGAAATGTGATATACAGGCAGTGGGATGTAGAAAACTTTCTTGCTGTCAAGAAAATAAATTGGAAGGGGATAAGGGAGGGAGTGTGATAGAAGAGATGGTAGACTGGGGGAAGAAATAATCTGTATGCACCCCATCTTGGGGTGGCGGGGAGGGGAGAGATGAGAAGAAAATTTGGAACTCAAAATCTTGGGGAAATGAATTTAGAAAAAAAAAAAATTAATTAGCTGATTAAAAAATCAGGTGATAATAAATGTCTTGGCTACCTCATAATATTTCTTGGATGTAAAATGATATACTTTGGAAAGCATCTTATAAGTGATCAAACTATATAAATGCAAATGATTTATAAATATATATTTTATTCAAATCTGTTTTATAAATTGGTATAGTGAATTCTTAATGAGCTTATTCTTTCCATTAATGAAGATTGGCAAAAATTTAGAAATTTACACTATTATAGATATATAGATATAGATATAGCTATAAATATGGATATATAATCTAGATATATAACCTACATAATTTATATGTGTGTGCATGTGTGTGCATCATAGATATTATAGATATGTTTGGAAACCTGAAAAATTAAATGACGTGTTTAGGGTCCCATAGCCAGTATGTGTTAAAGGCCTAATCTGAAGCCAGCTTTTTCTGACCCCGAGTCTAGCTCTCTGGTATTAATATCAGGCTGTCTCTTAAATGTAATATATTATTATTTAATATAGCAAGTAGTTTCAATGTATTTTACTGCAATAAAAGTAGATTTGAGTGATCTAAATCTTCTCTCATTCAGTTTATTTGGAAACAGAGACAAGCCCCCATAGAAGCAAACCCTATTACTATGGCTTTATTAGAACTGTGCTCTCATTAGATGAGCTGCGAATAAGTCCACATGAACTAGCAATTATAGCCAGAGGAAATTTCTTTTATCCTCTTCACGAAGGAAGACATATAAGCAATGTCTTCTTATCAACCCTCTCCTTCATGCTAATGAAGAAATCATTTATTTAATTTATAGGTATATAATCTCTATGCAGTAATAAGGGTCAGACTTTATCTCTCCTGTATAGAAGACAAAGTGACACAATCAATGGTGAAGTCAGAACTAAAATTAAACCTTTCCCACTCCTAGACTGGAAACTCTCCATGTTGCCTTAAGTAAATAGCTTTCCTCTGCTCTGTTTGAAAAACAGAAGCATTTTTCTACGTTATTTAAATAGCACCCATACATACATAGGTTCATGTTAAGACCTCTATTTCAGAGGTAGACATTTTCTTTGTTTGTTTCTTCTTCAAGTGGACAATTTAATCATTGGAAGAACAGAATGTTCAAATTCCGTGGTTCTCCTTTCCTATTGATTGTTAAAAAATGAAAAAGACAGGTGCGTAAGTATTTAAGTATTTTGGTAGTTCCATCAATCTACCTTCCCTCCCCACAAAAATTTTTAAAAAAAGAAGAAAAACCCCTTAAGTATTCTAACAAATGTGCTTGTAGTAAGCTTAATTATTCCATATTTATGATCAAAATAATTAAACTGAACAGAATTCTCCAGGGACTCGAAAAACCATCTCATATTCTAAAAGAGCATATATTATCAGGAATGACCAACATATTTAGAACTAAATATTTGAAAATATTTTTTCTCCATAAACCAGGGCAAAGGAAATGAATGTATCAATTTTCTACTATGTGTTCTAACATTAAGCTTATGAGATCATTACTGTGACTCTACAATATTTTTAGTGTTTCTTTTTGGCTGCTGACAATATTTTCTCCTTTGCCTGGAAGTGGTTTGGCTATAAAAGTCTTGGAAGTTTTCATTTTGGGATCTCTGTCAGGTGGTTTCTGTTTTACCCTTTTGATTTAAGATACAGGTTAAGTTTTCCTTTACAACTTATTGAAATATAATGTCTAAAGGAATGTGCTATGTGAGGTCCCAGGGGAGAAAGGTCATTCTCATGTGGGGGTATCAGAGGAGATGATTTTTACTTTTAGGTCATGTCTGTACTTGGTTGTAGAACCAACTATGTTGGGATCCAGTTACTGATTTCTACATAACCAATCAGCTTGTCTGTGCCTTTGATCTGATTTGCTAATTAAGGTTCTCAAAGCTACTGGTTTAATGGCCTTTTGATCTTATGTTTTTCATCATTTGAACTTGACCTTTGAGGGTTGATGTTTCAAAATAAAGTCATAATTTATATGAAAAAAAAAAAAAGAAATATAATGTCTAGGGTCAGCTAGGTGGCACAGAAAATAGAGCACCAGCCCTGGCATCAGGAGAATCTGAGTTCAAATACAGCTTCACAGACACTTAACAATACTAGCCATGTGACCTTGGGCAAGTCACTTAACCCTAATTGCCCTGCCCTCTTCCAAAAAGCAAAAAAAAAAAAGGGAAAGAAATATAATGTCTAGGTTCTTTTTTTCCATTTTTATCATGGCTTTTACATAGTCCAATAATTCTTAAATTATCTCTCAAACTATTTTCCAGGTTAGTCATTTTTCCAATGAGTTATTTCACATTTTGTTCTATTTTATTCATACTTTTAAATTTGATTGTTTCTTGATGTTTCATGGAATAATTCATTTCTATTTGCTCAAATCTAATTTTCAAGTAATTACTTTCTTCAGTGAGTATTTGCTCCTCCTTTCCATTTGGCTTATTCTGGTTTTTAATGATTTCTTTTCTTCAGCGAAATATTGTACCTCTTTTACCATTAGTCCTTTTTTTTCCCAGGGTATTTTCTTAAGTCTTTTTGTAAATTTTTTTTACATAAATTAATATCTTTTCATAATTTCACTCCATCATTTTCTTTTCTTTTCCAAATTTTTCTTCTGCCACTCTTCTTTCTCCTAAAAATTATTGCTGAACTTGGGTCAAATAGCTGTTTTTGTTCAAGCTTTGCTTGTAGTTATTTTCAAATCAGGTTTTGCTTGTTGCTGTTGTCTTCTTTGTCCTCCCTGCCACTATAGTAGATTTTTATGGTTACATTCTTTTTTAATTGTTTCATCAATTTTCTGGTCTATTTCTTAACTTTGAACTTTATGTTAAGGTTGAGCTCTACTCATCTGGAGGTGGTGGGGCACCTTCTCAGGTTAAGGCTTTTTCATATTTCTGTTTTCAGAACTAGATTTAAGGGTCCACAAGTTTTCAATGCTTTTTAGGTGGCAAGGTATGGTCATTTCTTTCATCTGTACTCTGGTCTTTACAAAGAAAAGGAACTTTTCGCCAACAGTCAACAAATATTTTCCTCTTGGCCCTAGAACTGTGAAAAGATCCCCTGTTCTTATGCAGCCACAAGTGCTAGCACTCTTCTAAATCTTGGGACTGTGATGTGGGCCCTTTCTTCCATGTGACCAACCACTAGGGATACTCTCCACCCTGGAACTGTGACAGAGAACTGCTCATGAACAATAGAATTGCTAATCATTTTCAGCTGCACCTAATGCCATCAAAGGGCTTCTTGTCTTTTTTTTTTCTAATTAGTTGTCAGATCCCCTTTATTGTCTCTGGGTTAAGAGCTCCCAAATTGCTGCTGCTACTTTCAGTGTCACAACCACATCTAATGTCCACAGTTGGTACTGCTCCTACAATCTAGGCCAGCTTCCACCTTGGTGTCACTGATCTTTCTGACCAGTCTCCTAAGTTGTCTTTGGCTGAAAAATGTCTCACTCTCACCTTTTGTTGGCTCTGCTACTAAAACAGAAAATTAATTCAAGAAGTTATTTTAAATCATCTGCAGGTGAATGTAGGGAGAGTTCAACTGGGTTGCTACCTTCACTTCCTGCACTCCATCATCGTGGCCATGCTTCTTAAATTATTATTTCTCAGTCAGTTTCTGTTCCATGTTGGATTTTGGAGTCTTCTTTTGCCTGGTTTACAAGTTTTTCCCAGCATTAAAATCCTCTTCAGGGTCAAGTCTTCAGAGTCTCTACTTCCCTGTTGCAACCTGGGGTGAAAAAAAAAAAACTTGTAATTTTCTTGGACTCTTTCTGGAATAGTTCTCTTTTTTTCCTTTTAAAAATTTATTTTTAGTTTTGAACATTCATTTCCACAAGATTACAAATTTTGTCCCCATCTGAATGCCCCTTCCCCCAATTTATTCTTTCTTATAATCTCACCCATCCCCTCCCTAACTTTCTAGTAGGACAAGATGGATTTCTGTACCTCAGTGCCTGAATATCTTATTTCCCAGTTACATGTAAAAAACAATTTTTTTTTTTAAATTTGTGGATAAAACTTTGAGTTCTAGATTCTTTCCCTTCTTCTCGCCTCATCCACCCCCACTGGGAAGACAAGGAATTCAATATAGGTTGTACATGTTTAGTTATGCAATATATTTCCATAGTAGTTATCTTGAAAAAGCCTAACAATATATCCCTCCATCCTATCCCATGCCCCACTTATTCTATGCTCTTCTTTGACCTTGTACTTTTCAAAAATGTTTGCTTCTAATTACCTTCTCCCCAAATTTGCCCTCCTTTCCATCATACCACAACTTATACCCTTCCCCCCTACTTTCATGTAGGGTAAGCTACCCAGTTGAGTGTGTATGTTATTCCATCCTTAAGCCAAATCTGATGAGACTAAGGTTCAGTCATTCCCTCTGACCTCCCTCCTCTTCCCCTCCATTGTAACAGTTTTCTCTTGCCTTTTTAATGGGAGATAATTTACCCTATTCTATCTCTTCCTTTCTCCTTCTCCCAATATATTCCTCTCTCACCTCTTAATTTTATTGTTTAGGCATCGTGCCTTCATATACAACTCATCTGGTGCCCTCTGTCTATTTATGTATGTGCAGACTTAAACACACTCACATATATATTTATACACACACATACACTTTCCTATACATACATATATATGTATATAAATATATATTTCCTTCAACTATCCTCATACTGGGAAAAGTCTCATGAGTTACAATTATCATTTTTCCATGTAGGAATGTAAATAGCTCAACTTTAATAAATTCTTTATTATTTCTTTTTGCTATTTACTTTCTCATGCTTCTCCTGCTTCCTGGATTTGAAAGTCAAATTTTCTCTTCAGCTCTGTTTGTTTTTATCAAAAATGCTTGAAAGTCCTCTATTTCATTGAATTTCTACATTTTTCCCTGAAGTATTACTCAGCAAAACTGAGTAGGTGATTCTTGGTTTTAATCTTAGCTCCTTTGATGTCCAGAATATCATATTCCAAGCCCTTCAATCCCTTAATGTAGAAGCGCTAGATCTTGTGTTTTCCTAACTATATTTCTATAATACTCACATTGTTTCTTCCTGACTGTAATATTTTCTCTTTGACCTGGCAACTATTTGGCTATAATATTCCCTGGATATTTCTTTCTGGCATCTTTTTCAAGAGGTGATTGGTGAATTCTTTCAATTCCTATCTTGACCTCTGGTTCTAGAATATCAGGATAATTTTCCTTCAGAATTTCTTGAAAGATGATTTCTAAGTTCTTTTTTTTTTTTTATCATGACTTTCAGTTAGTTGAATAATTTTTAAATTATCCTTCTTGGATCTATTTTCCAGGTCAGTAGTTTTTCCAATGAGATATTTTACATTGTCTTCTATTTTTTTCATTTCTTTTTATCTGTTTTATAGTATCTTGATTTTTCATAGGGTAACTAGCTTCCACTTTCTCCAATCTAATTTTAAAGGAATTATTCTCCTCAGTGAATTTTTGAAATTCTTTTCCATCTGTCCAATTCTGATTTGTAAGGCATTCTTCTCCTTATTGGCTTTTTGGGCCTCTTTACCATTTGAGTTAGTCTATTTTTTAAGGTGTTATTTTCTTCAGTATTTTTTGGGGTCTCCTTTAGCAGGCTGTTGACTTGCTTTTCATGATTTTATTGCATTATTCTCATTTCTCTTCCCAATTTTTCCTCCATTTCTCTTACTTTATTTTCAAAATCCTTCTTGCGCTCCTTCATGGCCTGCAACCAGTTCCTATTTTTCTTGGAGGCTTTTAATTCAGGAGTTTTGATTTTGTTTTCTTCTTCTGGTTCAATGTTTTGATCCGCTTTTTCCCCAAAAAATATTCTATGGTCTGATTGTGCTTCCTCTGTTTGCTCATCTTGCCAGCCAATTACTTGACTTTTGAGCTCTTTGCCATGGGAGAAATCTGTTTCCAGAGTGGTGAGAACTGTGTCCCAAATTCTCTGTTTTTTGCAGCTGCAGTGAGAGCTATTAGGAGAGCACCTTCTCTACAGCTACAACAATCTCTGGCAAGCTAGCATTCCTCAGCCTAGGACAGACACGCAAGACTGTGCTCCAGATGCAAGTAGGTCCAAGCAAAAGTGATTATCCTTTCAGCGGTCCTATAGGCCCCCTATTATTTGCAGGCCAGGAGATCCAGAGGCATCCATGTGGCAGCAGCTTCACTTGCTACCCCACTGCCACCTCTGTCACCTGAGGGACAGGGGCCAGACCATGTTCTTCTCTCACCCAGCACCAAAAGAATTCCCTGCCTTTTACTTGCTCTTTGGTGTTTTTGCGTTGAGAAGTGTGGAAACTCCCACAGCTGCCTATGATTCATTCTCCTGAAGTCTCCTCTGGCCACTCTAGGTCTCAGGTCTGGGTGAGCATGGCTAATATGGGACTGTGCATGGCTCCCAGCACAATGTGATAGACTCTTTCTGTTGACCTGCCTGGCTGCCTTCTGTGGGACATTTGTTTCTCTCTGTCTCTTTGTAGGTTCTGTAGCTCTAAAATGTGTTTAGAGTCATTTTTTTCAGGTATTGGAGATAGTTGAAATGAGAGCTCAATGACGTTCCTGCTTCTACTCTGCCATCTGCCTTCACCATAGTATATTTCTTAAATCTGTTTTTAGGATCTAGGGTGAGTGGAAAGGGAGTTCAACTATATTTCTTCCTGTTACTCTTGTTATCTTGGCTCTGTCCTTTTATATTGCAATATCAAAGGCCATCTTTCATTTATCAGTATTTTAATATTAATTATTAGATTAAATTCACATTATTCAAGTTGCCAGCCTCCCCCAGAAAAGTTTTGGAAAATAGACTTTTTCCATGATTTTCCCCTGATTTTTGCATGCTGCTTTCCCCTGATTACCTAAAAACATTCTACCATTCAAGCTGAGTTAAATCCTTCTTCTACCAAGAGCCCTTCCCTGATCATCCTTGATGAAAAGGATCTCTTTCTCTTTTGAAATTTTATAGATTTTATTATCTATCAATAGGACTCATGGTCCATATATCATTTTATTTCTTGCATCAGATTTATCGGTGTATTGCTACCCACTTAAGTAGATTGTAATTCTGGTACAGTTGGAGGGGAAAGGGAGTTGAAATAATGCCATATACTCCTGTGTTACTCTTATATCATATACCATTATGCCTTGCATATAGATGATCAGTAATATTTGATAAATTAACTTTTTAATTATAAGACATTAAGATACTTAAAATGTAGATAGATATCAAGGAACTTTATAATAAAATGAATTGGACTGTTCTTTTGACAAGAAAAGGGCATGACAGACAGCCTGATTGATACTCTGGTAAACTCACAGTGTCAGAAAAGAGTGAGGAAGCTTCCATAAAGTTGGATGAACTTCCAGGGACAGCATAGGAGAGGATATGGACAAGAAGGTTAAGCAGGAACGGATAGGATTTGATTTCTATCATTGGATGGAACTCAAATCTGAGAGTAACTTGTGTTCAAATATTTTTTTCTGGATGTTTGCGATTATTTCATGCATACATTTTAAAAATAATATCTCCTTCCCTCATATGAATCTCTTATAAAATATTTAAGAAGAAAATAAAATAATATTCAAAGTGATCTATAAATATGTTGGGACTCATTGAAGGATTTTTTTAATTTTAATTTTATTTTGGTTTTATTCTGTCCTTAAAGTCTGTGGCATATGCTCCCTTGTGGAATCTCTGAGTTTAGAGGAAATAGTTATAGTGACTTCACCTTTATTTCCAAATTGTTTTTCCAAATGGTTAGACTAATTAATAGTTTCACTAAAAATGTATTAGCAGGCTAAATGAAGTGTTTGCTCACTAAGGTGGTTTCATTTACTCTTTTGAAGCAACTGCTTTAAATTAGTTAAATGTAGGGAGCAAGGACAATAAAGATGAATGCAAGTGTATTTGGGTATGAAGTTATACAAAGACTTTTAAATTACTGCAGAGAAATTAGTTGTAGAATCTACTTTATTTTAAGGCATATAGGTGATGTAATGAATAGAGTGCTAAATTTAGAGTCAGAAAAAAAACTGCATTGAAATCCTGCTTAGATACTTTCTGTATGACTCTTGGAAAGTCATTTCATCATTCCACCTCAGTTTCCTTATCTGCAAAATAAGAGTAATAATTATACTTATTTTACAAGGTTATAATGAGGCTCAAATGAAATAAGGTATTTAAAATGTTTTGGAAATGTTATTATTTTATTTAAGCATCTTTAAGTAAAATGAACTTATAATGCAAGATTCACTTCTCTAGAGAGGAAAAAAAAACTTTTTATTTTCCTATTCAGTAGCTTCTAAATACAAATTCCCATCTAATTCAAATTAATATGGCAATAATATAATCAAATAAAAAATTATCTGTCAGTTTTAAATTTAAATATTGCTTAGTATGACATTATATTTCATGACTTAAGTGTTTTCTTGGGAAACTAAATATTTTCACCACTGAATTATCTTTCTTTTTTTTTTTTTTTTAGTTTCACTTTTTGTGTATGTGGATTTTTCCTTTTGCAAATTGGTTCTTTTTTTTTTAATTTTATTATAGTTTGCACCATTCATTTCCACAAGATTTTGAGCTACATATTTTCTTCCCCTCTTTGCCCCACCCACCGCCCCAAAACAGCCATCCCAGTGTGTCCCCCCTCCCCCAGTCTGTTCTCTCCTATGTCACTTCTCGGTAGGGCAGGATGGATCTCCCAACCACAGTGCCTGTGTATCTCAAGTTCCAGTTGGGTGTAGTCAATAATAATATTAATAATTGCATATATAGATAGAAAGATAGATACATATTCATAACATTTGATTATGGAACTCCAGATTCCAGGTTCTTTCTCCTCCTCCCTCACCACCCACGCCCACTGGAAAGACAAGCAATCAAATACAAGCTGAAC
>JAQQSV010009619.1:0-13477 GCA_028646515.1 Pseudochirops corinnae
CTCACTTAGCATCAGTCTGTATAAGCCTCTCCAGGTAATTATGAAGTCTGTCTCCTTCCGATTTCTTATACCACAATAGTATTTCATTACATTCATATACCATAGCTTGTTCAGCCATTCCCCAATTGATGGGCATCCCCTATATTTGCAGTTTTTTGCAACCACAAAGAGAGCTGCAATAAAGCAAACCCTTATTCGTAAGAGACAATGAAAAGTATAATTTAATGAAATAGTTCTTAAAGCAGTAATTTATAAAACATTTTATGTATCTATCTATCTATCTATCTACCTAATATTACACTTAACATGTTGAGCTTCTATCACTTTTCTCTTACAATACTGGTCATATCACCATCATCTTCATCATCTTCATCATCATCATCATCACCATCATCATTATCATCATCCATATGCCATAAAATAACCCAGGCTCACAGTTTAGGAGATATTTTTGTATGTTTAGGTAGTGGCAATAGGAATCCAACCTACACAGCTGAAGGTTAATATACCCCGTAATGTGACATGATACACTGAGAATGTGATATGACATTTCCAATGATTTGTTTTTTTAAGTGGTTTTTTTTAATTTATAAATACACAGTTGAGAATTCTGCTCCAGCTTGCATCTGCTGAAGTAAATGGGGTCATTTTAAAAGCTCAATAGCATTTGGATTTGGATTACTAAACTACATCAGGATCCTCTCAGGCCATCTCTCCAACAAGGTGGGGGAGAAATCTATAGAGAACATAGCTTGGAACATGGATAGATTCCCAGATGACTAACAGTGTAGCACACCCACTTTTCCACAAAAAAAGTAGTGAAGTAGTGAAATAGGGCTTTGAAGTAAGGCACACATTTCCAGTTGTGGCCACTATGTTGACTTAATTTGTTCAGCTATCCTTTTCTTTTTACATTGAATGTTTCATTTCTAGGTGACAAGGTTTTGATAAAAATGAAAAAAATAATGTGTTTGTGTGTGAGTATGTATATACACACATACATTATACATACATACCCACATATACACACACACAAATAAACATATACATATATGTAAATCTAGAATATCACTATATTTTAACAGAAAAAGTCCTGGAGAGGAGCAAAAACAAGATGGCAGAAAAGGCAAACCAGCTGAACTTTTGTAACATTCCACTGCAAACAACTTTAAAATAATGCCTTAAATCAAATTTTGGAGTAGTAGAACTAACAAAATGTCAAAGTGAGATATTTTTCAGACATAAGAAAACTTAGAAGTTTGGCAGGCAAAGTTCATGACATCAGGGTGGAAGCATGTGCAGAGCTGATACATACAGCAGCAGCACCTTTGGGGACTGTCATCACAGAGTTGGTAAGAGAATCAGGCATATGGTCAGAAAGAGATTATAGGGAAGTCTTCACTGGCACTGGGTACAGCTAGTGCTGATTGGCAATGCTAATAGCCATACATAGATCTGAGTCTCAGTTCCAGGTCAGAGAGAAGCACTGGTGATCGATCCAGGGCCTTGATAATTATTCCAAGGCAAAAAAAAAAAAAAAAGCTCTAGTGCTTGTGACTGCAAGGGACCAGTGACTCTTCCTAAGACCAGGGGGTAGACAAAGAGAATAGTTACTATGCCTCTTCTGGGATAACAACACCTTGGAATCATTAAAAACTTGCAGACCCCCAGAACTAGCTTTGAAAACAACAGCACAAAAATGTCTGAAGTTTGGGGTAATGCATCCCTAGCCCTAAATGAGCAGAGCCCCAAAGTAAAGAAATAGGTTGAAAAATGAGCAAACAACAATAGCAACAATAATAAATTTTGCAATAAAAACTACTATGGTGACAAGGGTGACCAAGATATAAACTCAAATGCAAACAACAATCGGAGCACAGCTGGAAAGGAAGCCTCAAAGAAAAATGTCAATTGAACCAAGACAAAAAAAAAAAAAGAATTCCTGGAAGATTTAAAGAGATTAGCAGTAATGGAGAAAATGAGGAAAGAAATGAAAGTGATGCAAGAAAATTATGAAATTAGAATTATCAGTTTGGCAAAAGAGTAAAAAAAAATGAATAAAATAACTTAATAAATAATAAAATAAAAACAGAATTGACATAGTGGTTTTTAAAAAAAGCACAAAAATTCATAGAAGAAAAGAAATTATTTTCTCAGGGGAAGAGAAAATTAATCATACTCCCCCCCTTACCCTCAATTGCACATCAAGAAGTTTTTACCATTCATTTTATGAGATATTGAGTTCCAAATTTACTCCTCCCCTTGTTCTCCTTCCCCTCTTCCTAAAATAGTAGGCAATTTTATATAGGTAAACCATTTTTCTGTATTAGCTAGCCACAGTTGTAAAAGAAGAAAAAGATAAAATAAAATCATGAAAAATAAATTAAGTGAAAAAATATGCCTCAATATATGATGAGAGACAATCAGATCTTTATTTGGGTGTGGATAGCATTTTTCTTCACGAGTCTTGTATTTGTCCTGGATCACTGCGTTGCAGAGAGGAGCTAAGGCATTCATAATCGATCATTACACAATGTTGCTAATGGTGTGTACAGTTTTCCTGGTTCTGCTCACTTCACTTTGCTTCAGTTCATACAAGCCTTTCCAGATTTTTCTGAAAACTGCTTGTTCATCATTTCTTATTGCACAATAGTATTCCATTACATTCACATACCACAGCTTGTTCAACTGTTCCCCAATAGATGGACATCCTCTCAATTTCCAATTCTTTGCTTCCATGAAAAGGGCTGCTATGAATACGTACATTTTTTTACATGTAGGTCCCTTTCCCCTTTTTTGTGATCTCTTTGGGATATAGACCTAGTAGTAGTATTGATGGATCAAAGGGTATGCACAGTTTGGTTATCCTTTGGGTGTAGTTCCAAACTGCTTTCTCATTCTGATGTTTGGACCACTTCATAACTCCAACAACAGTGCATTAGTGTCCCCATTTCCCCTCCCTTCCAATAGTTATCATTTTCCTGTTATTGTAATATTAGCCAATCTGATATGTGTGAGATGGTAGCTCAGAGTTGTTCTAATTTGTATTTCTTTATTCAGTATTGATTTAGAACATTTTTTCTTATTCCTATAGATAGCTTTGATTTCTTCTTCTGAAAAGCACCTATTCATATCCTTTGACCATTATCAATTACAATTACTGTGTGTTTCCCTCCATCTTATTTTTCTTCCTGTTTGCCCTCTCTCTCCTTTCATTCTTTCTTTCCTCAACAGTGTTTTGCTTCTGCCTACCAAATATATAGAGAACTATGTCAAATTTACAAGAATACAAGTCATTCCATAATTGATAAATGGTCAAAGGATATGAATAGGTAGTTTTAAAATGAAGAAACCCACGTTATCTACAGGCATGTCAAGATATTTTTGGAATCATTTTTGATTAGAAAAATTCTAACTAAAACAACTCTATTATTAGCTCTGTTGGATCCTTTATGTTTTCTTTTTGCTTTTTACCAATTTATGTTTTTCTTGGGTCTTGATATTGGAGATACAATTTTTTGTTTAATTCTTATCTTCTTATAAAAACTTGAAATCCTTCTATTTCATTTAATGACCATTTCCCCCTTTCATGTATTGTGCTTAATTTTTGCTGGTTAAGTGATTCTTGGCTCTAGTCCTAGCTCCCTTGCCTTCTAGAATTTTGTGTTCCATTACATCTGATTCTTTAAAGTTGCAACTGATAAATCCTCTGTAATCCTATTTGTGGAACCCTGATATTTGAATTGTTTTGTTTTGTTTCCTGGCTACTTACAGTATTTTTGCCTTAACCTGATAATTTTGAAATTTGACTACAACTTTCCTTGGAGTTTTCATTTTCAGAACTCTTTCGTAAGGTGATTGGTAGATTGTTTCAATGCCTATTTGCCTTCTGGTTCCAGGATATCAGAGTATTTTCTTTGACAATTTCCTGAAAGATACTGTGAGGTCTTCCCTTTGATTATGGCTTTCAGGTAGTCTGATGATTCTTACATTGTCTCTCCTGGACCTGTTTTCTAGGTTGGTCAGTTGTTTGTTGTTTTTTTTTTTTCTTCCCATGATATATTTTAGATTTTCTTCTATTTTTTCATTCTTTTGAATTTGTTTGATTGATTCTTGATGTCTCACAGAGTAATTAGCTTCCACTTGAGTAATTCTAATTTTTAAGGAGTTGTTTTCTTCAATTAGCTTTTTACCTTCTTTTCCATTTCATCAATTGTACTTTTTAAGGAGTAGTTTTCTTCAGTGGATTTTGTATTTCTTTTTCCATTTGGCCAATTCTACTTTTTAAGCAGTTGTGTTCTTTTTCAAAGCTGCTAACTCTTTTTTTCATAATCCTCTTGCATCACTCTCATTTCTTTTCCTAATTCTTCTACCTCTTTTCTATGATTTTAAAGCTCCTTTTTGAGCTCTTCCATGAGTCCCTTCTGTTTTTGAGACCACTTCACATTTTTCTTTGGGGTTTTGCCCATATATGTTTTCATATTGTTGTCCTCTTCTGAGTTTGTGACTTGATCTCCCCTGTCATCCTAATAACTTTTTATGTTTTGTTTTGTTTGTTTTTCCTTTTGGTTCTTTTTTTTGCTCATCTCTTTTGATCTCTTTCTTTTCATTAAATTTGATTTAATTCCTTTAATTCCTGGTGTGAAAGGGGTATTATCTTAGGCTTTCTGTGCCAGGGACTGTAGGCCCTGGCCATTCACCTGCTTCTGCCTTAACGTTGTCCTGAGGCCCACAATGAATCTTCATGTCTGGTGCTACACTGAGGGGGTTTTGTGTGGGGTATCTGTGGCTACTGAAGCCCACAGGGATCTGGCAGCTGGCCTGGTGCTAAGCTGGGTCCCAGTACTGGTATCTGGGGTGTGCTGAGGCCTGTGGGGTGTTTCTGCATTTCTCTGGAGAAGCATGTGGAGGTCTGGACACTATATCTGCCTGTTTGCTGAGGGCTACACTGAAGCACTTGGATGTCTGATAGCTGGAAGTTGCCCGTTTTCCAGGGGCTACACTGAAGCATTTGGCAGTTCTCAGAGCTAGAGTCTCCCCATTCCCCTGGGTATACTGAAGCACATGGGGGGGGGGGGAATCCTGGTGTTGGCATTTCCTTGCTCCATTGTACTGTGGCTCACGATCTCTCCCTAGTTTGCTGAGGTGGGACTTGCTGATTGCTTGCTGGGATAGTTTCTGTCTTGGACTGCACTCTGCTTTCACCCCAGTGAGATAGATCTTTCCTGCCAATCTTCCTAGTTTCTTGGGCTCAAAGATTCTTTTCCTCACTCCATCATTTTGCTGGTTCTGCTGTTCTAGCATTTGTTTTGAAATATTATTTTATGGTTGTTTGGAGGTGAATATGGGAGAATTAAAGTGATTTACTTCTTACTCTGTCATGTTGGCTCCTGGAAGAAAAAAATAACTTCTTAAAAAGAAGAATGAGCCAAATGGGAAAAGAAGTACAAAAATTCACTTAAAAAAAGATCCTTAAAAAGCAGAATTGGATAAAAGGAAAAAAGAAGTACAAAATGTCTTTTAAAATAATGCCTTAAAAATTAGACTTGGGGAACTTGAAGCTAATGAAAACATGAGACATCAAAATTTAAAAAGCACCTACACATCATATTTCTAGATATTATAAAGGAAAATTCCCCAGATAACTTAGATTCAAAAGATAAAATAGAAATTGAAAGAATCTACCGTCAACCTCCTGAAAGTCATCACAAAATGAAAATTTCCAAGAATATTAAATGTAAATTCTAGAGCTCCCAGTACAAAGAGAAAATAGTTTAAGCAGCCAGCAAGAAACAATTCCAGTACCAACACACTTCACATATATTATCTTATTTAATCCTCACAACCACCTTAAGAATTAGGTGTTACTATCCCCATATTACAGATGCTGAGAGGTTAAATAATTTTCCCAGGATCACATATCTATAAAGTCTCTGAGATAGGATTCAAATTCAGTTCTTCCTGACTCAAAATAGCCCATTGGAAAACACAGCAAATGGACACGGAGCTGGTCCCAGAATTTAATACGAAGAAAATAACAGACTGAATTACTTTGGAGAAATTAATATTTTCTTTTTAATGGCCTGTAATGGTAATGGGATTTGAAGATCTTCCATGTCCCTTGTATTGGGAATAAAACAGGCATTTAG
Organism: Pseudochirops corinnae; assembly: GCA_028646515.1. Classification (NCBI taxonomy): domain Eukaryota; kingdom Metazoa; phylum Chordata; class Mammalia; order Diprotodontia; family Pseudocheiridae; genus Pseudochirops; species Pseudochirops corinnae. The sequence goes on from JAQQSV010009619.1 coordinate 6,150, forward strand.
CACCTTGTTTCAGGTGCTATCAAGTATCAAGTATCAAGATTAAGAACTTGGTAATTCCACAATTGGAGGAAGTTGCTGAAGAAACAGGAAGGGGCAGAACAGGGAGGAGCTAATACCATATGTAAGGAAAAGCCCAAGCTAAAGAGTGAGAATTTCTGAGAGAGAAAAAAAAAACTGCTAGGATTCTGAGAACTGAGAATTGAGAGCAGAACTGAGAACAGAACTTGTGGTAACAGAATTGAGAAGACAGAAGGACTGAGAAGAGAGAAGAACTGAGAACTGAGCAGAACTGAGAACTGAGAAGAGAACTCTTGTGGTGGCAGAGTCAAGAAGGAGAAAACTTGTGGTATCCCAACACTCTATGTTTGTCTGATCTGTCTATGTTGATTTTGTTTGTGATACTTTGTACAGAAACCCTGGGACATTACTGGAAGCCATAAAAGAGGATTTCCTTTTTGTTTGTTTACAGAAGTCCTGGAGGAGGGTTTTGGAGGTCCTCTGACTTTGCTGAAGGTTTGTGTTGACCTCTCAGCCTTTGTTTGTGGGGTCTGTCTTGAATTTTCTGCCAGATAGTGAATTGATGATGGTGTCGGAAATGGGCATGAATGTTATTTTGGCTCTCTTAAGCTTTTTATTCCTGGAAACAGGAATCGTGAAGGACTTGAGGAGGACTAGACACTGCGAACTTCAATATGGAATGGGAACTAGACAAGAAACTGGATGAAGAACTGGACAAGGAGCTGAAGAAGGAACTGGGAGCTGCCTGCCTTTGAACCCAAGTGACAGTTGTGTAGATTTTGTCATGGAAGAGGAACCATGGAAGCCAAGAGCCATCCTCAAGTCAAGATGAAAATATCTCTTCTTGGATACCTGATGATGACTGAGAAGACTATGATTTACTGTGACCTAGGGATGTAGAACTTTGACCTTTGTACTTTGTGTCCATTAAGGAGACAAGCTTCTTTAAGGAGGATTCAATTAAGGACTTACTAAATGATTGAGTTACTAAATGAATGTACTTTGTTTAAAACTATGTGGCCACTTTGGTGAAAACTATGTGGCCATTTTAGTGATAAGTTGTTATGTCATAACATGGTGCATGCTGTACTTTGATTTCTGTGAATGTTTTGCTTTAATGTACTGCTGAATAAATTGAGAGTTCACTATACTATATAATCAGAATCTTGAAGCTATTCATAACAGTAGGCCTCTGCAAAGCTCCTTGTGCTTGGCTTTACATGGCCCCAAGATTCAAGCTAAAGGAAGCCTACTTTTTAATACCAATTATTCTCTCAGTGATTTTATATGGTAAAAAATTAAAGACCATCAATGTTCTTTAAAAATTAATTTAAGAATAATCTAAAAGCACAGAAACTAATGTTGGGAATACCTAGGATGCATGTTCATTAGCAATAAGCATTTATTAAGAACCTTCTATATGTCAGGCCCTGTGCCAAGCACTGTAAATACAACCAAAGGCAATAGACAGTGCTTACTTTTATAAAGATTGCAGTCTTATTGGGGAGACAACATATGAATATATATATATATATATATATATATACATATACACACACATATATTCACATATATATGTATACATGTGCATATATACTTATGGATTCATATGATAAATTGGAGATAACATCTGAGAGAAGGGCAATCAGGAGAGGTTTCACAAAAAAGTAAAGATTTTAACTGAAACTTGAAAAAAGCTTAGAATAAAAGAAACATGCAACTGAAATTTATAAAAGATGCTATCAAAAATTATGAACAAAGATAAACTGGTCACAAAACTAGAATAATAATAGTCAGTTAGACAGGTTGACACCTGCCTTTCTCCCTGGCATCCCTTAATGTAAGAAGCATCCCTATCCTACTGAATAGTCTCCACATGGCTAATATGGGGAGGAGGGACATGGGCAAGAGTTGAACATGATGATTAGGTATGGATATTATGAATACTATGACATGGCACTGGAAGATATACTCCTATTACTTATATCACAGAACATTTTTAGTTAAGGAACATTTAAAGTTTGACCAATAATTCAGAGGTAATATTTTAATCTCTGTGGATATCTATGACACAAAAACTCAGGGTTACATTTGGAGTTATGCGGGGGGGGGGGAATGAATTAATAGCTTATTTTGCTTTTGTCTTTATACAGAAAATTGGGAGCTGGGGTTAGAATGTTCCCTAACCATTTGAATAGACTGACAACCAAGATTTGGCCACAAGCATTCTGACTATATTGGGACAAAATCAAATTCCATACAGAGAAAAACAAAATCACTAAACATTATCAGGGGATCTTATTAACGTTGGTAACCAGCCATACTACCCCTATTCCTTCATCTGTAACAATGGTGCACATGAAGTATCATCTATGGTTCCCATCCTGTGATGTCATGGCTTTAACACTTAAAAGTTTTGCCAATTGAATGCTGACATGCGATCATGCATTTCATATTCTGAGGCTTCTAGGTTTGATCACTGAGAAAGATAACATTGCCTTTTCCTTTCCCCAAGTTGCTACTGATATTATATAACACTGCAGAGGGTGTTAAAAGATTGCATTTATAAACCTATTTTATTTGTATGTCCTCCCCACCCTTTCTGTGACTTTCTAGTTCAGGTCTAATAAGGTGTCATGGGAATCAAAGTCAAGAGAACTCATAACTTAAATTCCCTAGAAGCTTGGCGTGTTATAGTTTGGGAAATAGGTCATAAGAGCATTTGTTATTTCCTTCTTATCTCTTATTAGATACCTTGTACTCAATCTTAAGTGGAACATATTTTTTTCATTTTTTAATATTTCCTGAGCAGTTGTAATTTTTATTTATTAAAACTTTGAGATTTCTTTTTTCTATATTTTTTTTAATTTTTAAAACAATTTGTTTATTTTTAGTTTTCAACATTCATTTCCACAAGATTTTGAGTTACAAAATTTCTCCCCATCTTTCCCGTACCCCCTCATCCCCAAATAGTGAACTACTGAACACACCTTCCCCAATCTGCTCTCTTTTATATCCTCCCCCATTACCCTTCTAACTTTCTAGTAGGGGATGATGGATTTCTATATCCCAGTGTCTGTATACCTGTATATCTTATTTCCCAGTTGCATGTAAAAAAACATAAACAAGTTTTTTTTACCACTTGTTTTTAAAACTTTGATTTCCAGATTCTTCCTCTTCTTCCTTCCCTCCTCATCCACCTCCAATGGGAAGATAAACAATTCAACATGGGTTTTACATATAAACTTATGCAAAATGTTTCCATAATACACATCTTGTGAAAGACTAACTATATTTCCCTCCACCCTATCCCACCACCAACTTATTCTATTTTCTACTTTGATCGTGTCCCTTTTCAAAAGTGTATGCTTTTAACTACCCTCTCCCACAAACTTCCCTCCCTTCTATCATTCCCCCCTCTTATCCCCATTCCGCCCTACTTTCCTATAGGATAAGATACCCAATGGAGTGTGTATGTTATTCCCTCTTTAAGCCAAATTCAATGAGAGTAAGGTTGACCTATTCCCTTTCACCTTCCTGTTCTTCCCCTCCATTGTAACAGTTTTCTCTTGACTGTTTCATATGACATAATTTACCCTATTCTATCTCTCCCTATCTCCTTCTCTCGTTGTATTCCTCTCTCACCTTTTAATTTTATTTTTTAGATATCATCCCTTCCTTTTCAAATGATCCTGTGCCCTCTGTCTATGTATACATGTACACACTTATACACACACTCACATATGCATTTATACACACATACACCCTCCTATATTAACATATACATGAATGTATACATATATATATACAGATACAGATACATATATATATACATACACACATATCTATGTCTATATATATTTATCTATCTATCTATCTATCTATCTATCTATCTATCTATCTATCTTTATGCAAATATATTCCCTTCAACTATCCTCTTACTGAGAAAGTCTCTTAAGTTACAATGATCATTTTTTCATGTAGGAATGTAAATAGTTCAGTTTTAACAAGTTCCTTGTGGTTTCTTTTACCTGTTTATCTTCTCATGCTTCTCTTGCTTCTTGTATTTGAAAGTCAAATTTTCTGTTCAGCTCTGTTTTTTTTCATCAAGAATACTTGAAAGTCCTCTTTTACATTGAATAGCCATATTTTCCTCTGAAACATTATACTCAGTTTTACTGGGTAGGTGTTTCTTGGTTTTAATTCTAGCCCCTTTGACCCCTGGAATATCATATTCCAAGCCCTTTGATCCCTTAATGTAGAAGCTTCTAGATCTTGTGTTATTCTGATTGTGTTTCCACAATACTCAAATTGTTTCTTCCTGGCTGCTTGAAATATATTCTCCATGAACTTGGAACTCTGGAATTTGGCTATAATATTCCTAGGAGTTTTCTTTTGGGGATCTTTTTCAAGAGGTGATCAGTTAATTCTTCCTATTTTTATTTTGCCCTCTGATTCTAGAATATCAGGGTAATTTGCCCTGAGAATTTCTTGAAAGATGATTTCTAGGTTCTTTTTATGATGATAGCTTTCAGGTAGTCCAATAATTTTTAATTCATCTCTCCTGGATCTATTTTTCAAGTCAATGGTTTTTCCAATGAGATATTTCACATTGCCTTCTATTTTTTCATTTATTTGGATCTGTTTTATAGTATCTTGATTTCTCACAAAGTCATTAGCTTCTCTTTGCTCTAAACTAATTTTGAAGAAATTATTCTCTTCACTGAGTTTTTGAAATTCCTTTTCTATCTGGGAAATTTGACTTGTTAAGGCATTCTTTTCCTAATTGGCTTTTGGGGCCTCTTTTCCCCATTTGAATTAGTCTATTTTTTGAGGTGTCATTTTCTTCAGTACTTTTTTGAGTCTCCTTTAGCAGGCTGTTGACTTGCTTTTCATGATTTTCTTGCATCATTCTCATTTCTATTCCCAGTTTTTCCTCCACTTTTCTTACTTGGTTTTCAATATCCTTCTTGAGCTCCTCCATGGATTGTAACTAATTCATATTTTTCTCGGAAGCTTTGGATGCAGGAGTTTTACCTTTGTTTACTTCTCCTGGTTCTATGTTTTGATCTTTTTTGTCCCAGAAAAAGGATTCTATGGTCTGATTGTACTTCCTCTGTTTGCTCTTCTTGCTAGCCAATGACTTGACTTTTCAGACCTTTGCCATGGTAGATTCTGCTTCTGGAATGGAGAGCTTTGTCCCAAATCAGTGGGGTTTTAACAAATGTTGTCAGAGGACTGAGGAGGATACCTTCTCTACAGCCAGCAAAAGCTCTGGCACACTGGCGACAAACTGCAGGATGACCCCCCCCCCCCCGAAGGCCATGATCCTTATCTAAGCAGGTCAAAGAAAGAGTGATTACCCTCTGAATGGTTTTTTGGTCCCCCTATAATCTGCAGGCCAGGAGTTTCTGAGGCAGCCATGCAGCAGGAGCTACAGCCAAAGGGCCTCCACCACCTCTTGCCCCTGTTGCAGGTGCCAGACCTCACTCTTCCATCACCCTGTTCCAACAGAGTTCCCAACTCACATTTTACTTTCTCTTTGGTGTTTATGGGTTGAGAAGTCTGGAAAACATCAGAACTAATGGTGATTCTCTGTCTTTCTGTCTCTCTGTCTCTCTGCCTCTCCCTCCCTCTCTGTCTCTCTGTCTCTCTGTGTTTCTGTCTCTGCCTCTGTGTCTCTCTCTGTCACTGTCGCTCTCTCTTTCTGTGTATATATATATTTCTTTTTTTTGCCCACCCCAGGTCCTACATAGCAGTTTCTTGAGTAGTAGTGTGCCTTCTTCATTTGTGGAAGGAGCGTTCCTGTATTACTGATTCCTTCAGTTTGGTAACTCATAAAAAAAGTAGTTATGACAAATTGACTCATTCATTCAATTTCTTATTTCTCTCCTTCATTTCTTTTTTCCTTCTTTCCATTCTCTCTTCTTTCTTCCTTCACTCTGTGTCCCTTTCTTTGTCTCCTTCCTTCTTTTCTTCAATCCTTCCTTTCTTCCACAAATATTTTTAAAGTGCTATGTTTTACTCAATTTGCTAGGGAAAGAAAAACAAAATAAGTTTTATATCAAGGAAAAAACTTTCATCTCATTGGTGGGAAATGATAAATACTTAGATAAACACATGTAAAAATAGAGAAATTGATTATAAAATATTGGGAAGGTGTAAGATATAATCACCTTGGAGGAGAAACAGGGTCTAGATAAGCTCCATGTTAGCAGAAGAACCTGAAGTGAACTTTGAAGAAAGTGAGGAATCCTAAAAAACATATATAAGAAGGAAAAGAATTTTGTGTATGAGAGCTCACCCAATGCAATGACATGGAAACTAAAGAAGTCCAGAGAGCCTCCATCAATGAGTAATAAGTGCCATAGGCTGGGAGCAGGAAACCATTTCTTACTGATTCCAAATTTAGAAATCTATCTTTGTCCCATACATTTTCTCTAATTGTAAATTCCATTGAAAACTGTGTTCATCCCCTTAAGCCATGAAAACAGAAAATTTTAAATGTAAACACAGTTCTTGTAGCTTAGGATCTTTTATCTTTTTTATTTTTTTATTTTTTGAAAGTTAAGTGGGGGGCGGAGCCAAGATGGCGGCGTAGCAGTAGGAAGATATCGCAACTCTCACATAACCACCCCAAAATACCCATAAAATATGACTCTAAACTAATCCTAGAACTCCAAAATGCACACAAATATACCTTCCACTGAAGTCAACTCAGCTATGAGGAACCATATCAGCACTGTGAACCGAAATGAACCTGGCCTGAAGCCCTGGTTGAGCCCCGGGGGCGGCTGGACGGGAGGAGCAGAGGAGCCTCGGAGTAGCAGCAGCTGCAAGCAGCGTTTAGAACTAGGTCAGTGGCACTTGATAAATTAGAGGAGAAAAGCATCTGGCCAAACTGCCTCCAGGGCAGAAAAGCAAAAGGCAGAATTTTTGCAGCCACCTCTGCATTGCAGCTTCCATGCCCGTGGCCTGCAGACAGCAGGGGGAATAGGCGATTGTTCAGAGGCCACTGGTCTCACGTTTAGTGGGCTAGATACAGATGGCAGTCTTGGGCTTTCAGTCCTGGAGTCTTCATTATCCAGTAAGCTGGAAGTAAGTAGCAAAGCTAACCAGCACCTTCCTGAGAGCTACGGCAGCCAGGTGGACCCGAGCAATTTGGGACAGATCTTTCCCTTCTGCAAGCAGAGCCCCATAGAGATTTAAAAAAAAAAATCATGGACTGAACAACCATGAGTAAGAATAAGCATAAGAAGCAAAGTAAGAACAGCAACCAAATCCTAGATTCCTTCTTTGGGGAAAAGAAA
>JAQQSV010009621.1:0-13476 GCA_028646515.1 Pseudochirops corinnae
AAAAAAAAACCTTACCTTTGAGTATTAAAAATTAAAAAAAAAGAAAAAGAAAAAAAGAAAAATGACAATAAAAGTTATCAGAAATTAAAAAAAAAATAGAAGCCAAGGAAGAGTAATGGAGAGAAGGAATAAGTAGACAGGAGCCTGAATTACCACTTATTCTGAAAGTTGGTTACTGACACCAGCACATAGACCAGCATTTGGAATGTCTAATCTATGACTTACTCTTGGCACTCCATCATGGAGTTCTGAAACTCAGTGGGAAGGGAGAAAAAAATTGATGCGAATGGTTCAACATCCTTGCAGGCTTTGATTTTCATATTGAGTATTTTTTTTTACCATTAAATTGGTTCTTTTAATTAGTACATTTTGTTTTGACATGACATTTCTCAATTACACCCCCAATTAACACATATAAATAATCCTTTACCTTAAAAAACAACAGTTAAACAAAATTTTCTAACTTAATGTTGGAAATGAGAGCACAGAAACATTTCCATTTTTGTACTTCATCATGTCTTAACAGAAAGGAAGGATTATGTTCATCATCTCAACATGGACCATTATGTTAAATCCGAGCCCAGATTTCTTTTAGCACTGGTCTTCACTCACACTATGTTAGTCATTGTATCATTCTTTTGGTTCTGCCCTTCTTACATTGCATTAGTTTACACACACACACACACACACACACACACACACACACACACACATGCATGTACACATGCACATATACGCATATATAAGTATATTGTGTATGTGTATAATTCCATGTTTCAATGAATTGTCTATATTTGTCACACACACACTGTTCTGCTACAGTCACATTGTAGAGTTTGCTCAATCACTCTACAATTGTTAGACACATAATTTGTTTCCAATTCTTCTAGAATGTCTGTGGAGATTTTCTTAGGAGAGAACTCCTCTTAACTTCTTGATTTTTATAAAGGGCACTAGTATTCTTTAGGCTTCTAATCAGAGTCACACTGAACCTCTGACTCATGTTTATTTCCCATGGTCAATCATTTGACAAGTCTTGATGATTCTACCTTTATGTGAATTGTCATCTCTCTCCTTGGATCTCTACTCATGCCACTTACCCTAATTTGGCCCATATTATCCCTACAAGAAATATTGAGGTAACTTCCTAAATGTTCTCTATGAATTCAGTCTCTCCTTTTTCCAATACATCCTCCATCCAATCTCCAGATTGCTAAAAAAAAAAAAAATTAAAACTGTTCTGATCACATCCTCCCCTACCTTGAGAAGCTTAAATAGTTTCCAGTTCCCTTTAGAATAAAATACAATTGTTTCCTTTAGATAGTTAGATACAGAGGGTGACATTATGACTTTTATGAATTGACTAGAATTGTAGGGGACACATTTCTTTGCAAAAATTTATGGCAAGATGGTTCTACCCACTAAGACCTTCTGAAAATATAACTTCAAAAATTCCTTATTGTGAAGTAGAGTATAAAATAAATTCAAAAGGTATTTCTTGTTTAGAGATATGGAACTAGAACTTTCATCTTTTTAAGAATACCTGAGTATAGGTTATCGATCTTTTTAGGACAAGGAGATTTGTAGAGCTTGAAGGAACAAAGCATATTTGAGATTTCTGTTACCTTTCTGTCAAAGGAGAGGAAAACAGACACACACACAATACAAAAAGCACATCACATAGTAGGAAAATAAACTGGGTAAAATCTGGTTTTAATAAGAACCTTCTAAATATAGCCAGGTTGTTTAGTCACTAAATTTCTCTGAGACTGTACTGAGAAATAATGAACTGCAAATTCTGTTTGACATGAAAGCATTAAGCTTTGTCTAAAGTCTACATCACTTTAACGAGTCATGGCCCAGGCCCCTGTGCACCAAGTTGACAGAGGAAGAAGGTAGAAGGGTCTGGAGAATTAGATGTAGTTAATTTTTTTTAATTTAAATTGATTAGTTTATTTACTTTTAGTCCAGAGTCCCTTGAGTTTCAAGTTTTCTCCCCTCCCTCTCCCCACCCTACCCATGGCGGCATGCAGTCAAGTATAGAATCTGCAAATGCTTTCACATTGGACATTAGTCTGGTTGTTTAGAAGGGTTGTAACCAATGGAGTGGACAATGGGAAAAAGGAAACAAAACCAAACATGGAAAAGAGTGATAGTATGCAAATTGCTTCAGTCTCCATTTAAACTCTGCTCTTTCTAGATCTTTCTCTGAATGTAGGTATCTCCTTCCATCCTGAGACTTGTAGAGTTGTCTTATAGCTCTGTGTTGCAGAGAACCAGTTTATCAAGGTTGGTCATCATACATACGATGTGTCTGTGGTTGTGTACAAGTTTTTCCTGGTTCTGCTCTTCTCACTTAGTGCTTCATCCCACAAGTTTTGGTATGTTGTTTCATTATTGCCATTCTCTTGAATGAAGTTGCTAATTGTTTCTATAATTTCTTGTTTGACCCACTCATTCTTTAGGATTAAGTTATTTAGTTTCCATCTAGTTTTTCACGTATCCTTCCATGGCCCTTTATTACATATAATTTTTATTGCACCGTGATCTGAGAAGGATGCATTTAATATTTCTGCCTTTCTGCACTGACTTATGAGGTTTTTATTCCCTAGTATGTGGCCAATTTTTGTGCATGTGCCATGTACTGCTGAGAAGAAGGCATATTCCTTTTTATCCCATTCAGTTTTCTCCAGAGGTCTACCATATTTATCTTCTCTAAGATTCTATTTACTTCCTTAACTTCTTATCTGTTTATTTTGAGGTTAGATTTATCAATCTCAGAGAGGGAAAGATTGAAGTCCCCCACTAGTATACTTTTTCTGTCTATTTCTTCCTCTAGCATCCTTAATTTCTCCTTTAGGAATGTAGATGCTGTACCATTTCGTGCATAAATATTTAGTGATGATATTGTCTCATTTTCGATGGTGCCTTTTAGCAGGGTGTAATTTCCTCCTTTATCTCTTTTAATTAGATCTATTTTTGCTTTTGCTTCATCTGAGATAAGGATTGCTGCCCCCGCTTTTTCTTTTATTTTAGCTGAGGCATAATATATTTTACTCCAGCCTTTTACTTTTACCCTGTGTGTATCCTTCTGTTTCAGATGTTTCTTGTAAACAGCATATTGTAGAATTACGGTTTTTAATCCATTCTGCTATCTGCCTCCATTTTATGGGAGAGTTCATCCCATTCGCATTCACAGTTATGATTAGTCTGTGTCTTTCCCTCCATCCTATTCCCTCCCGTTTATGCTTTTGTTTTTCCCCTCCTCCCTTCCCCTTCTTAAGAGTTTTCCTTTTGACTGCTGCTTCCCTCAGTATTCCCTTCTTATCCTCCTCCTCCCTTTTCCTACTCTTCTCCCTTACTACTTTTTCCCTTCCTTCTAAACCCCACCCCTTTCTTGGCCCTTCCCCCATTCTACTGCCTTTAGGATATGATCGATTTTAATACTCAATGTTGTATGTTATTTCCTCCTCCAACCAAAATTGATGAGAATAGATCTCATGCAGTGCTCCTCTCCCTCCTTGCTTTACCTCTATTATGATAAGTTTTATGTCTCTTCTCGATAGAGTCCTATCTTTAAAACTGGTTGTGTTATTCCCTCCTTGTACCAGAACCAGTGAGGGAAAAGCTTATACAATGGTCACCTCCCTTCCTTCTTTCCCTCTACTATATTGTTTTTATGCCTCTTTGTGTAGCATAATTTACCCTTTTATGCTTCATTCTTTCTTCTTCTTCCATTACAATCCCTTAATAAGGATTTTTATCATCATTTTACATAGTTTATACCCACATCCTCTATTTGTCTATATCCCTTTTAGATGTTGTGGTAGGTATGGAGTTCACTATATTAACAGGTATCAGCTTCCCATATAGGGATGTAAATGGTTTGCTCTTGTTAAATAACAAGTTGTGTGTGTGTGTGTGTGTTTTCCTTATTTAGCTTTCTATGTCTTTCCTGGGTCTTGTAATTGGAGGTGGAATTTTCCATTGAACTCTGGCTTTTCCAACAGGAAGGTCTGGAATTCTGTTATGTCGCTGAATGTCCATCTCCTTGCCTGGTAGATTATGCTCAGTTTCACTGGATAGGTGATCCTTGGTTTTAGCCTGAGCTCCTTTGCCTTGTAAAAAATCATATTCCAGTTTCTCTGATATTTCAATGTTGAGGCTGCCATATCCTGTGCAATCCTTACTGTGGTTCCACAATATCTGAATTATTTCTTTCTGGCCACTTCTAGTATTTTCTCCTTTACCTGATAGTTTTGGAGTTTGGCCACAATGTTTCATGGACTTTTCAATTTGGGATCTCTTTCAGAAGGTGTGTGGTGGATTCTCCCAATTTCTATTTTACCCTCTGGTTCTAGGATCTCAGGGCAGTTTTCCTTGATGAGCTCTTGGAAGATATTGTCCAGACTCATTTTTTCATCATGATTTTCTGGTAGACCAATGACTCTCAGATTGTCTCTCCTGTATCTGTTTTTCAGGTCATTATTTTCAGGTTATTTTTCCATTGAGATATTTTACCTCTTTTTCTAATTTTTCCAGTCTTGATGTTTTGTTTGACTGATTCTTGGTTCCTCGTAGAGTCATTGGCTTCAATTTGGTTGATTCTAATTTTTAGAGAATTATTCTCCTCAGTTACTTTTTGAAGCTCCTTTTTCATATACTCAGATTTCGTTTTTAGTTCACACATTTTACTTTTTAAGGAGCTGTCCTCTTCATTGTAATGTTTTTCTAACTTCATCATTTTGTTTTTAAAAGAGATGTTGATTTTATCTTCTACCGCTCTAAGCCAGATTTCGAAGTTCTTTTTGAGCTCATCTAGTAATGCTTTCTGTCCCAGAGACCAGGTCATAGTCCCTGTTAAGGCTTCAGCTGTGGGTGTGGAGTCAATATTCTCTCCTTCTGAGTTTGATTCTACCCTCTCACCACAATAGGATTCCAGAGTCTTTGTTTTTGTCTTTGTAGGCTGCTTTCTTCCCATTTTGAGGCAGGACCTTAGCCATGCCCTTCCTCCAGGGTTCCTAAGCCTTTACTGTTTAAAATTTTCCTCTGGGCCAATAATTACTATGTTTTGGGGTTAGAGGGGGGGATTGGAGCAGCCAGGGTTCAGACTGTCATCTTGGTCCCTAGAAGTTCAGATAGGGGTTTTTAAAATTTCTAAGCTATGGGTGGGTAGTCCCAGGGGTAGCTGCTGCCCCTGCTGGGCCCTGCCTTTGTCTCTTACCCAGCTCCATCCAATCCCTGCCCTGTGGCGACAGGCCTGGGAGTGGCCCTTGTGGTTGGTGGATCAGCAGACCTCCTCTGGTGGCCTCTCAGTGCTCTGCCATTGTGGGTCCCTGGGACCTGTCTGGTGGGCTGTGCCACCGTCTAGATGTAGTTAATTCTAAAAAATTATCTCATTTTAAATGGTCCTCAGAAGAACAGCTGGGATGCTTTCTCCTATTTACAGAGGCCACCAACTAAGATGAAATTGCATACTGACCTGCTGCTCAATAAGAAATGAATTGATTGCCTATGGAAAAGTATTTGATAAAAAAGCATAATACTTGATAATAGATGAGGTAAAGATTTAAACACAGAAAGCTCTACCTAAAATTCCTACCCTACATCTTTAGAATGCAGTGAGCTAAGGATCTGTAGAGAACCTTGCGTGATTCATTGATATTTTTCTTTTAAGGAATAATCATAGTATCATACACTTAGAGTTAGAAGAGACCTTAGAAGTGAACATAATTCAACCCTTTGATTTCACAGAGGAGTAAAGTGAGGACCAGTGTGACTTAGCCCATGGTCAGTGACTCAATATGAATTGATGAAGATCTTGCTACATTACATGCACTTTGCATGCACTTAGTGCAGGGGCAACCAACAAAAGGCAGATAGAATTCCCAGCTTCAAGGATATCATATTCTAAGGGGTAAGGGGGTTGTGCATCAGATATGAAAATTCCTAGGTTTATGAAAGATATATACAAAGAAGAGAGAAGGTAATCTAAGAATGGAAGGCATGAGCAAAGGAAAGTGGGGGGGGGGGTGAGACTAGGACAATCCTTAACAAGAAGGTAGAATTTGAGGTAATAAAGGGATCTGTAGAAATTAAGAGGTAGAAGAGAGCAGGGAGAGCATCATCATTATGAAAGGCAGCCCGTGACAGGTCTGGTATTGGGAAATGGAATGTGGAGCGTGAGAGATAACAAGGAGGTTAGTCTGATTGGATCCTAAGGAATGTGGAAAGGAAATAGTATGGTAGGAAGGGTCTGAGTATTCAGGGATTTAAATGCTAGAGAAACATATATTTAATTTTGGATGTAAGAGGTTAGCCACTGTATTCTACTGAGTGCAGGGGGAGATGGGATGGTACTGGGTAGACCCATGCTTTAGAATAATCACTTTGGCAGCCAAGGAGAGGATAGATTGGAGTGGGAATCAATTAGAAGGATTTTGCAATAATAAAGGTGAGAAGGGATGAGAGTTCCACCCACTTGTGTTGGGATCGAAAGAAGGAACATACAGGAGAAAAGTTAGAAATATACAAACAATGAGATTTGATAACTGATTACATATGTGGAGTCCATACAATGAACTGAAGATAAAGTTAGGTTTGTGAGCTGGAGTGACTATGAAGATGGTGGTCCCCTCAAAAGTAAAAGTTAGAAAATGGTAGGATTTGAGAGGAAATATAATGATTTCTGTTTTGAACAAGTTGAGTTTGGGATATCTAGAACATTTTCAACTTGATATGTCTCAAAGGGAATTAATACTGGGGTCTGGAGCTCAGGAGATAGTCAACAGCTAGATATATAGACCTGAGAATCACCTTCCTGGAGAGATAACTGAAGCCATAGAAGAGATAAATCAGTGAAGTAAAGTAGAAGGAGAAATGAAGAGGGCTCAGGACAGAGCCTTATGGGACATGAGAATCACATGGATTTAAATAGAAAGATAGGAAATAAAAAAAAAATTCTCAGAACCCTCAAAGCTTACATGGTTCTCTTCTGACTAAGGGGATAGGGTGAGACTCCTCACAACCAATTTCTTCTCGTTTTGCTGAATCACTTTCTCTTTTCCACTTGCTTGAGTCTCTTGAGTTCCAAAGTAGGTTTCTGGATTTATGTGATAGATAGGGTGTTACTGAGTACCCAACCTGATTAGAACAGAATTACTGTCATACCTAATTGAAATTTGATTGGTTAAAGGAAGTGTGAGTGCCTTGTTCATACCTAATGAATAATGTACTCCAACCTGATCCAAGAATTGGCACTGGGTGGGGTGAGGTGATTTTGAAGCTACCTTGACAGATTGATTGTGTATTGAAAAATAATTGTGTCTAGAAAATTAAATAAATAAAAAATGAGAATAAACTTAGATTTGCCTCTTCAACATAAATAAATATTTCTAGCAGGCTTGAACACTAAATCCAACAGAAATCCAGAAGACCATGAAACAGTTAATGTTTTTCTATACAGCATCTGATAGTGCTATTTTTTTCTTTAATATAACATTGGTTCCTATGTATGTTTCTGTACAGAATGTAGTTGGTACCTTCTCTTCTCTATCCTCTATCTCTAGAGACTTAATCATTTACACCATGTTACAACAATTAGCTTGGCTTTTTTGTTTGTTTGTTTGCTTTAGCAAAAGGCAATCTCAAGTCCCTTAACTATTTTATGGAGTTTATATTAAATTACAAATTAGGAATATAATTGAAATAGCTTAGAACCCCCAGTTAAGAAAATTCCTAACCTTCAGGCATAGATTTAGTTGTCTTCCCTAATTTAAATTACTTTTATGTCTAACTAACCCCTAACCTCTTTATAGATGAGACAAGATTCAAGTTACTGGAAATTTTAGATAAAGAAGCAAATAAAGTATGTTATCTTTTTTTTTTTCCTTGGGGAGACATGATCAGTCAGTTGATAAACATTTATTAAGTATTTACTTTATGCCAGGAACTATGCTAATCACTGAGAAACAGATAAAACCAAGTTATTCAAGTTATTGCCCTCAAGTTATTCATAGTCAATGGTGAGGAGAAGTTAGGAGGGAAACACTCTTCTTGCAACTTCTATCAGTCAAGTGGTGTATACAACTATTAGTCTGAAATGAAATGTTATGCTTCAGCTTCCTTTAAGAACCAATGATTCTCTTCAATCTCTCCCTACTTTTACATAGCTCAGACTTCCATTTTCTTTTTGTTTTTTGTACCTATGCTGCCAATTTTTTATGATACAAATCTTCAAGTTCCTACTCCTTCCTCTCAGTCTGTCTCTGTCTCTCTGTCTTTGTCTCAGTCCATTTCTGTCTCCGGCCCTATATCTCTGTGTCTGTCTGTCTATCTGTCTCTCTCTCTCTTGATTTCTCCCCTCTCTCTCCCTCTCCTCATGTATGTTTACTTAGAAGCTTCTAGATGTGACCCAAGGCAGCTTTCTGGCTCACAGGTCCCAATAATGAGAAATGCTACTCAGGGATAAGAGACAATATTTGTCCCTCTTAACTACAAATTCCAGGGAGTCAGTCAATTCCCAAATACCTATTACATCAATTGAATCTTATGTGGCCGGTGTGTATAACAAAATGGGAAATTATATATTCACCCATAGATACAAATTAATGCTTTACAGGGGTCTTCTAACTTGGCGAGTGTCTGACAAATGCATGAGTCAGCACACAATCTCCTGATGACCAGATGTGTTCTTATAGGGGAAGAAGGAAACAAGCATTTAAAAAATACCTTCTAAGTGTCAGGCATTATGCTAAGCACTTAACAAATAGCGTATTTGATCCTCACAATAACTTGGGAAGTATGTCCATTTTATGGTTGAGAGAACTCAGGTAGACAGAGGCAAAGTGAGTTGCCCAAGGTCATATAGTATTAAGTAAGGTCAGATTTGAATTCATATTCCCCTAATTGTGGGCCCAGCACTCTATCCATTGACCCACCTGGCTCAGGAGACACAAAGGTCATATCTGTAGAAAGTAAGTGTCACTGTATTCACATTGCATATCATTGCTATGGTAGATCTAAGTCACCCTCCTAATGTCAACTGTTAAATGACTTATGAGTGCTTCATTTCATCCCAAAATTAAACCTGAGTTAATAGGATGCCAGTATCAGGTTTGTCCCTAATGACCTTAATTTCTTGATATATGACATTCTACTTCTCTAGAGAATCATTGTTGGTAACAAACTTCAAACAAAGAAAGGAAAAAAAAACCCACATTTCAACCATGACTCACAGTATACGCAGTACACTACCCCCCACAATCCCCTACCTTTGCAATGCAAGCAAGGACATATACTTTATCAGCTCTTATATAGGACCAATGTTGGTCATTATAATCATATGCTATTACAGTCTAGTTTAACTAGTTTTCTACTGTTCCTCAGACACAATGTCCTCTCCCTCACTTCCGTGTCTTGGAACTAGCTGCCCCATATGAATGACATGCACTTCTTTCCCTCATCTTGTAGAATCCTTACCTTCCTTGAAGTATCAGCTTACATGGCAATTTCCCTGTGTTCAATACATGCCAATGCCCTAGTGTTCAATTGATTTCCCCACAAATCATCTTTGTCAGTTTTGTATATAACTTCATGCATGATGGCATGGCCACCTACTAGACTTCAAGGACAGGGATAAACTCATTTTTTTCTTTGTCTGGTCAGTGCCTGACACAGAGTTAGTACTTAATAAATGTTTCTTTATTGGGATATAGGTTATTTTCCTAATTCTGTTTATTTCACTTTGCATTTGGAGGGGACAAGCAATCATTTTTTCAGTCATGTTTGACTCTTTGTGATCCCATTTGGGATTTTCTTGGCACAGACGCTGGAGTGGTTTGCCATTGTCTTCTTCAGATCATTTTACAGATAAGGAAACGAAGGCACACAGGGTTAAGTGACACCTAGGGTTACATAGCTAGAAAGTGTCTCAGGCCAGATTTGAACTCATGAAGACGAGTCTTCCTGACTCCAGGCCCAACATTCTTTCCAATATACCGCATAGCTGCCCGTTAGCTTTTACAAATCTGCTCATGCTTATTTGAATTCCCCATATTCATTTTTTTCTTGGAAGAAAGTAATATTCAATTACCATTCGTTTACTTCATTTTGTTTAGCCATTTGCCAATCAATATTATTTCTAGTTCTTTAGAACAGTGAAAAATGTTTCTATGAATACTTTAGTGTCAATGAGACTTTGTGCCTTTGATTTCTTTGAGGGAATGAGATCTCTAAGTCATAGTAATCAATTAATAGATATTTATTAAATGGGTCAAGAACTCTCCTATGTACTGACCATTCCAATACAACACAAAATAACCTCTGACCTTAGGATCTTACATTCTTCTTGTTAAGAGTATGAGAATTTTCATCACTTTTTTGTCCATTATTCCAAATATCATGATCTCTTTCTAAGTCATGGAAAGGAAACAGGGAAATGACTGTAGGCTGGTTTAGGATGTAGAGTCATCCCTGATGAAAACTAGCCCCCAAGATGATAGTTTAGTTCTTTCCTAAATGTAAAACTCAGAGAACTCCCTAACTCTACTCCACCCATCCAATACCTAGGGGAAAATAGAATAGTAGACAGATTTCTAACATGGAAAACCCTAGTCAAATGATAGGTAAGCTAAGAAATGGTTTTCTCCCTCCCTCAACCACTCCTTCCTGACCTCTGTGACTTAATAAGCAGTAGTAATGTCCCTGCTATGGACAAAAGCCATGATTTGCTCCATAGCAGTGAAATGTTGCTTCCTATTCCCTATGTAAAAATTTGTTTTTATAAGTTGGACTGCTGAAGAAAATTGTCATGTCATTCTTGTCTTTTATATTCTTAGAGACTAGAGCAAGTATGCTCAAGTTTAGGGCCCTGCTGAAGACATTCAGATGTGTTATTGCATACTTCAACCCTTTAACCCTTCTTCATGGTTTAATGCTGTTTTATCTTTTTCAAGACTGTTGCTTTATTTAGCTTCTGTCTGTCTCAGTAGATGACAAAGGCCTTAGAGGATTCAAGCTGTTTTCAATTTGGTGGTAGAAAAAAAAATTAGCCTGCTCTCAAGCTTCCCAGAGGACATAATGAAGCTCTCTGCAGAGAAGTCAGGGTTGAAGTAGAAATTTGGATTAGTCCTGGTTGGTGATTGATGAAAACCTATTCCCTGAAATTGTCTGTGGCCTGGGGATGAGCATTTTGGTATCTTTTCAATTTTCATTTGAATGGATAATATTCCTCTCACTTCTTACTATCATCTCCTAAGAGCACTTATTAAATATTAGCACTAGGAATCATAAAGAGAGTTACAAATACATGGCACTCTACTTCTTCCTCCATGCAGCCTTCTTAGATTACTCCAAACATGCTCAACCCTTTTATATATACACTTCAATCTCATTTTAAAATAATATTGACTCATATAATAAATAGAAGTATGTATAGAATGATTATACATGCACATACATGTGCCGTGTCTAATGATAACCATCTCTAGGGCAAGAGGAAGGGAAGAAAAAAAGGGGAAGAAAGAAAAAAAAATTATAAAACTTTGTTATATATTTAAAAGGAATAGCAAATTGTACATAATAGATATTCAATTTTATGCACAATTATCTTTTGTATTATACTGCTACAAAAATGCTTGTTTTAGTCCATAAATTAAAAGTAAAACAAATTTTAAAATAATATCGACTCATTTATTTGGGATAAATTTTTGTAGATTCACAAAGAACTGAACTGTGGGAGTTTTAGAAGATGGAGAAAGACTCAAGTTATCTTAGCCTTCTCTCTCACCTTGTTTAATAGCAAATGCTTTCCTCAATGATTTTGGTATCTACCAAAATACCAGAATCTGTCTATGCTAGAAAAAAAGAAAGGTATCCCATGAAGAAAACATATCTCTGCAGCAAAATTTATTTAAAAGTTATTTTGTGGTGTAGTTGTCTAGTCCTTGGGAACAACCTGGGAGGTCATCTGGTTCAACTCTCATTGTTTTTTCAATTTACTTATTTATTTTTAGTTTTCAACATACATTTCCATAAGATTTTGACTTACAAATTTTTCTCTCCAGCTTTCCCCTACCCCCACCCCAAATAGTGAACCAACAGACTACCCTTTCCCTCAATCTGTTCTTTCTTATATCCTCCTCCATCCCCACTCTAACTTTCTAGTAGGGCAAGATGGATTTCTATACCCCAGTGCCTGTATATTTTATTCCCCAGTTGCATGTAAAAAACAATTTTTAAAAGTATTTATTTTTGAAATTTTGAGTTCCAGATATTTTCCCTTCTTCCCTCCTCACCCACCACACTGGGAAGATAAGCAATTCACTATAGGTTGTACATGTGTAGTTACCCAAATCATTTCCATAGTAATTATATTGTGAGACTAACTATAATTCCCTCCATCCTATCCCAACCCCCACATTTTCTATTTCCTCCTTTGAGCCTGTCCCTTTTCAAAAGTGTTTGCTTCTAACTACCCTCTCCCCCAAACTGCTCTCCCTTCTATCATCCCTCCTGTTATCCTCTTCCACTCTATTTTCCTGTAGGGTAAGATTCCCAATTGAGTGTGTATGTTATTCCCTCCTTAAGCCAAATTCAATGAGAGCAACACTGACCCATTCCCTTTCACCTTCCTGCTCTTCCCCTCTATTGTAACAGTTTTCTCTTGCCTCTTTTATATAAGATAATTTACCGTATTATGTCTCTCCCTTTCTTCTTCTCCCAATATATTCCTCTCTCACCTCTTCATTTTATCATTTTAGATATCATCCCTTCATATTCAACTCATACTGTGCCCTCTGTCTATGAATACATGTACATACATATGTTCACACACATATATATTTATACACACATATACCCTCCTATACAAACATATATATGTATATATACATACATATACATGTATATATACATGTATATGTACATACATATTCCCTTCAACTATCCTCATACTGAGAAAAGTCTTATGAGTTACAATTATCATTTTTCCATGTAGGAAAAGTTCAACTTTAATAAGTTCCTTATGATTTCTTTTTCCTGTTTACGTTCTCATGCTTCTCTTGCTTCTTGTATTTGAAAGTCAAATTTTCTGTTTAGCTCTGGTTTTTTTCATCAAGAATGCTTGAAAATCCTGTATTTCATTGAATGATCATATTTTTCCCTGAAGCATTATACCCAGTTTTGCTGGGTAGGTGATTCTTGGTTTTAATCCTAGCTCCTTTGACCTCTGGAATATCATATTTCAAGCACTCTGATCCCTTAATGCAGAAGCTGCTAGGTCTTGTGTTATCCTGATTGTGTTTCCACAATACTCAAATTGTTTCTTTCTGATGTCTTGCAATATTTTCTCCTTGACCTGAAAACTCTTGAATTTGGCTATAATATTCCCAGCAGTTTTCTTTTGGGGTTCTTTTTCAAGAGATGATTGGTGAATTCTTTCGATTTCTACTTTGCCCTCTGGTTCTAGAATTTCAG
>JAQQSV010009622.1:0-13476 GCA_028646515.1 Pseudochirops corinnae
GATAGAGAAATTTTTGAAAGCCAATCCTATACACATATAGTTTTTAGAAGAATCAATTTGAACACAACTGTTGCTTTACTCAAAAATTTTAGAATCAAGTTACAAATCTTTCTGCTTTCTAAAAATACTTCCTCACACACTTTCAATGTACTTAAACCTTTCTGAAACTGATTACCCACTGTCTGGGGCTTGGATAAAAACCCTCATTTGTCCCCAAACTTTCTTAACCAGTTTATTCAGCTTTCATTACATTTGTCAACCTCAAAACAAGATGGTTCAAATCTTTTACTGACTACTTGCTTTGATCATTGAAACTTGCTATAGAAGGGATAGGCAGGGACATGTGACATTCCAAATAGGACAGGATAAAACATCCTTGGCTCTGTTTAAATTCAGGTAAAGTCACAGATATCCATCCGTGCAGTATTCGGTGCCACCTCACAGCTAGACTCAGGAATAGGTGGGAAAACACTCCTTTTCACAGGAATTTCATGGGTATACGGCCAGAAGAGGTCCTATCCTAGACCACTCTAAGACTGCCTCTTCAGCCTTTACCAGATGTTGACGTCTACCAGTATTTAACCTTGTGGCATTTAATGCAGGCACTGACTTATGCAGACAGCTGTACCCAAATTTAAACTCCAAACAAAATTTTAGTTGTGGTCCCAGATGCCTTTTACCTCAAACAGCAAGCTTCACTAACCACAGTTAAGCGGCAGCTGTAAGCAATGAAAATTTTTACCAGGTGTCACAAATGTAAGGAATTCCATTTACTTGTCATTCCTATCCCTCCCGGAATGACCTCGCTTAGTAGAGATAGCTTCTAGGGACTTTGGCAGTTTTACAACATAAGAAATTACTAAGCAGGACCCAAGGGAGGGGCTGGAGGGGTGCCCCCGCTTTTCCTTCTCATGCCTGCAGGAGGGCGTTTCAGGGAAACATTTGCATCAGCCTCCTCCTTCCTGCCCACAGCAGCCATGAACAGCTTCAGGTTTGAGCATTAAAACAGTTGCCCAAATAACTTAGTTCCCAATCCCACAAGTTAAGCACAATACTCTAAAATGTTTCAAAAGAAATCACAGATAATACAGGTTCAAACTTTGAAATAAAACCCAATTAATTACTAGTCTGATGACTTTAAAATTCCATGTCTAGTTACACAGAAATAAAGTTTAGACAGCCCGGCTTTTTTTCCTCTCCCCACCTCCAGGGGCCCAGGCTGTTGTGGGTGGGGCCCTCAAGGGAATAGACCAATCAGGGGCTTCGGGAGATGGGAAGCTCTGCCCCAAGTAAGGGAAGGACGGAGAAAGGGTTTCTGGGAGTTGTAGTCCGTGTCTATGGGGAAACATAGCAACCACCCTTCCCAGCCTTCTAAGTAAACCCGCCCACCTAAAGTGGTGCAGGGCTCTGCCTGTGAGTTTGGGGGAGACCCCGAGGTTGGGGCGGTGGACAAGCTGCAAAGCCTGCGCATTAGTTGCGCGATTTCCCTCCAGAGTCGGGCTCGCTCCGTGTCGCCCTTACCTTGCCCCTATCACTGTATGGGGGCAGGGTCGGATATAGGCTCACGGTATCCTCCCTTTGGCTCGAGCTGGGGTGAGGGGTGGATCACCTCCCTCATCTAGCAAATTTCCTCTCTGGCAAGTGGCCGCATGTCCCGAAGGCACACGGGGCACACCTGCAAGGGCAGCTTTCACTGTGCCAAACAACACAAAATCCTCATCATGCAGAAAGCCAGGGCTAGACTCCTCCCACAAGGTCACTAGACTCCCCACCCCCTCCCACCTCTGGGGATCCAAGCCAGCCTGCTCCAGCCAGGGAGATACAATCAAGATAAGTTTAACAAACCTCCCACAGTTCTTTATGTCTATAGTAATTCCTTGCTTTCTGGTTAACTTGTAAGCTTGCCTAACGTGCACATCTGTGGTGCTGGGGCAGTGACAGGGAGCTCTAATCCCGATCGCACTCGGGCGCTTCCTCCCTAATAGAGGGCTGTTCCAGCTTCGCTACTTAGCTAGGGGTCTCGGCGGTCCCTGTTTGGGGGTGCCAGGTGTTGGGATCCGCTCACCTCGGATCCCCTGCTGGCCCACCTTCCTCACTCACCTTCCCCAGGGTCTTCAGATGTCTCAGGCTTCCTTTCTCAAACAGAACGCCCAGCACACAGAGAAGTTTTAAAACGTGCTGCTTTATTGTTACATCTTCTCTTCCCTTCTCCCCTTCTCCCCTTCCCTCCCCTCACTCCCTCTTTATCTCCCCCTGGGCAGACTAAGTCACCTGTCTCAGCATCGGGGGCCAGAAGAAGGGGAGAGCTATCCCATTGGATGACAAATGCTCAATGCTGTTAGTCCAAAGTTCATATTCCAGTAAGGCAAACAGCCTTATCAGGGCTCTGGCTCCTAGGCCTTGGAATGCAACAAGTCACTCAGAAGGCAGCAGGAGGGAACAATCAGGGTTGGGGGCCCAATGGCAGAGAATAGCTCTTCCAGTGGAATGAAAGGGCAAAAATGACTAACAGGCAGGTTACATTTTAGATAAGCCCAGAGAAACCACCTAGCTGACACTGATGGATTCAGGTCACTAGGTCCAGCTAAAATTCATCCTCAGATTCCTAAAGAAGGAGCAGATACAATTGCCAGGTCGCTGTCAGGGATGGCCCTGTGGTCCTCTGCCCTCCTCAGAATTCATTCTGGAGTACTCTGTTCCTCCCAAGCACCATGATTTCAGAAAGTTTGGAAAGGACCCCAAGGAGGACAGCCAGGATAGAGAAGGGCCTTGTCATAGGAGGCTGAGTTAAAGGAGCGAGGTAGGTTTTGTCCGGGAAAGAGAAAACTCAGGGAATGGGATAGAAAACTGTCTTCAAGACATAAAGGGAAGTCATGAGGAAGAAGAATTGGATTTTTCTGATTGGCCCTAGAGGACAGAATGAATTACAGTATATGGCACATCAGAGGGGTCAATTTATACTCTCAGAAAAAGTTCCCTAATTAGAACTTTCCAAAAAGAAATTGAGCTGCATTTGTCGAAGAGTGGTGGGCTCCTCTTCCTTTGGGAATCTTTAAGAGATGTATCAATAACACAGCTATATCTCCATTAGTGCATTACAGTAAATGGATTACAATAAATATGTAAGTGTATGTAAAATATGGTCCTTGAATCCAGCTCAATGGAAATGCACAAAGAAAAATTTTTTAAATAAGTTTTTTACTATCATAGTATAATTTCAAAAGAAAAATAGTTCTGATTCAAGTTTTTTTATAGAGTAGTTACAAAAAACAAAATTTTTTAAGTGACTGAATATTGTACCTTACAAGAAACTTAGATTGATAATATGATGAAAGCATTGTTATTGTTGTTAACAATATTTTAGTGGTATAGACTAAACTGTCTTCTCATTCTTGAAATCTTACCAACATACACTCAAAGACATGGTGGGGGGTGTTCATCCTCTTGGCAAACGTTTGTGATTTCACTGACATCAGGACCGGCGTCTGGTGCCTTTGGCTGCACGGCTTCCACAACTCGGAAGGTCTCCTCCTGGAGTACTTTCGGGGGTATGCCAAGGCATTCTCTGCATGTCAGCTGGGTCTTTGACATCCCTTCTTCACACACACCATGATCTGAACGAAGAAGCTGATCATCAGTCCCATCTGGCAAGTCCAAGTTGAACAGTTCCTGGGCCTTGTCATTTTCTAATCCATCCAGACCAAGGGCTCTTCCACTGTTGTTAGTGCTTCTAGAATCTGCTTTTGAGAGGGAAATCCTTCCAAATTCTTGTTTGCCAGTGAGGCAAAGTGTACTCCCCCAGGCTCATGTTTGGTTCACAGTTATTGCCAACCCTCTTGAATATTTTCAGTTGTATCTTTACTGTTAACGGTTTTTTCCCAAAAAGCTGTTACGTCACTACCTGTAGGAAAGGTTTTCTTAGTTAGTAGACCTTAATTGCTGCAATGGCTCTTTGCTCCATGGGCTGAAATAAAGTTATTTTGGGGGGAAAAATGTCTTTTGTGTTCTCATGCAGTGAGCAATCTAGGACATCATCTAAATCAGTCATTCTTTAAACTCAGTGTTATTGTCCTTGCAATGTTTTTCAGCTGCTAGGCTAAAATAATTTGAAAACCACTTTAGTCACCCAGAGTTCTTATTGTAATCACTAAAGAACTGCTACAATTTTACCTTGTTCTCTTATTTTGCTGGTGACTTCTGTGCTCTTCCCTACCCTGCATGCCTGTGTTCTCACATCTTTATTTCTAAATAAGATAAAGAGTATCTATCTCAGTGGTTCTCAACCTTCCTAATGGTGCGACCCTTTAATACTCATATGTGGGCGGACCCGCCTGGAGATGGACAGAGGAGCGGTGTTTCAATTCCTAAGACCATCAGAAATATGTGTTTTCCCATGGTCTTAGGCGACCGTTACCCCTGTGAAAGGGTCATTCGAGCCCCAAAGGGGTCGTGACCCACAGGTTGAAAACCACTGATCTGTCTCATGACAGAAGCTCACATTAGATGAAGTGGGAAAACACCAGAACCACGCCCCATAAATGTTCCATTTCCACCTTGTTGTGGGTGATCTCATCTGCTCCCGTTGATCCAGTTATCATCTCTAATACCAATCATTGTCAGTCAGTTTATCCAGACTTAACCCCTCTGCAGACGGTCAGTCTTGCACTCATCCATCTTCCTTCAAGACATTGCAACCTGGATGTCCAGTAGACATTTTAACTTTGCTACATCCCAAACCCAGCCCATTATCTTTTCCCCAAGCTCTATTCCCCTCCTGCTTTCCTTATTACTTTCAAGGGCACCACCATCCTCCCAGTCCCTCAGGCTCACAACCTAGGAGTCCTCCAAGCCTCACCACTATCTCACCCCCTCCACGTCCAATCCACTGGCAAGGCCATCCATCCTCCACTCAGGGCTCAAAATGAGTTTCCCAAAGCTCAGGTTTTATCAGGTCACCCCTCTGGCTCCCTTTCACCTCCAGGATCAAATACAAAGTTCTTCAAGGACCTTTGTGACCAAGCCCCCTTCTACCTTTGCAGTCATCTTAGACCTTGTAGTGGTTGTCCTTCATTATTGAAGAGGGCCAAAATGACACCACTATGCCAAAGTCACATTACAGTGTGTCTGATGGTGGCTGATCAAACCAATATGACCTTGGAATGCTCTAGCACAGGTTGGGCACAAAAAATCTGGAACATTTGGGATTCTCCAGATTCGTGCATCTCATATTTCTTTTGAGCTACTTTAGTTCTGCTTTGCTCATAGAACACAGCACCTTCTTTGATGAGAGCACATAATGCTGGGCAGTCCTGTGCCAGTGTCTCCCATGTCATAGTCAATTCCATAGTTTGTAAGAGAAACTTTGAGAAAGTCCTTATATCCCTTTTTCTGACCGTTATGTGAGTGTTTGCCCTGTGTGAGCTCTCCATGTCTTTTTGGCAAGCATATGTTTGGCACTTGAACATGGCCAGCCCATTAGAGTTTTGCTTTCTGTAGCAGAGTTTGAATGCTTGGAAGTTAAACTCAAGAAGGGCTCTCAGTGCCTGGTGCCTTATCCTTCCAGAACCTTCTAAGACAATTCAAATGGAAGTGATTCCATTTCCTGGCATGGTGCTGGTAGCCTGTCCAGGTTTCACAGGCATCCAGCAGTGAGGGCAGCACCATGGCTCTATAGACCTTCAGTCTGGCAGTCAAATACCTCTTCTTTCCCACACTTTTTCTCCCAAACACTGAGCTAGCTCTGACAATGCGTGTGTCAACCTTGTTATCAATGTGTGTGTCCCTGAAAAGTACACTGCCAAGGTAAGTGAACTTAACCACAACATTCACAATTTATCCATTTACTGTAATGATGGTTCCACATATGGATAGTGTAAAATAGATGGTGCAGCTTATTGCCCCCATGAACTCTTCTTCTTGCTATTCCTCACACAAGATACTCCATTTCCCTATAACTTGCATTTTTCCCTAGCTATCTGCAGCACCTGGAATTGTGGACAAATCATTTCTTACAACATACTGATATTCTATTATATTAATGTACCATAATTTGTTTAGCCAGTTTCTAATATATAGACAAAAAGAATGACTCTAAATACACTGAAATGTTTTATTGCAGCACTTTTTGTGGGTGTAAAGAGGGGGAAAAAAGTAGATGCCCATTGTTGGGGGGGTCACTTAATCAAATAGGAATGGGAAGGATTAAAAAGACATTTTCCATTACTCGAAAATGAAAAGCTTCACGCGCAGCTACATGGCACAGTGAATAGAGCACTGGTCCTGGAGTCAGGACACATGAGTTCAAATCCAGCCTCAGATACTTAACACTAGCCATGTGACCTTGAGCAAGTCACTTAATCCCAATTGCCCTGCCTTCCCCCCTCCAGAAAGTGGAAAAAAAAAGATTCTGCAGGAACAAATTAATACAACTAGAAAGGGAATCCTCACTAAATATTCCTGGTAAAGGTATCATATCCAAAACAGGCAACTAACAACAATATGTGACCACCAGCCATTCCTCAGAAGTTAACTGATCAAAAGAAATCAGTTAACAATACTCAAAAGAAGAGCAAGCTGGGGGTAGAGTCAGAATAGTGTTGTAGAAGCAGGAAAACTCTGTGGAATAAACACCTCCAATACCTATAAACTGTGACTCCAAACAAATTTTAGAGCTACAGAACCCACAAAGTGACCGAGAGAAACAAATCTCCCGCTGAAGGCAGGCCAGCAGGAAGGGTCCATCACAGCCATCTGTGAGCCAAGGTTTTAGCCCCAGGGCGGCCCCAACCAGCCACAGCTGGAGCATTCAGGAGAGTGGATCAGCAGCAGCTGTGGCAGTTTCCAGAATTATCAACCCATAAATGCCAAAGTAAAAGGTCAGTGAAACTGTGCTGAATCTGGGGGGGGGGGGGTGGGGAGGAAGAGACAGAGTGTGGTCCAGCCTGTGCTCCCTGAGCGAGAAGCGGTGGAAGCAGCGCCCCTGCAGCTGCCTCCACATGGTTGCTTCAGAGCTCCCAGCCTGCAGATTGCAGAGGAGCCAAGTGACCATTCAGAGGCTAAGCACTCTTGCCTTAACCTGCCTGGATCAGGATCGCAGTCTTGGGTGGTAGTCCTGAGGTGTGTGACCAGTGAGCCAAAGGTGGTGGGAGCTGTAGAGAAGGTGGCCTCCTAATAGCTCCAGCAGCTGCAAAAACCCCAGAAATTTGGGACAAAGCTCTCCCCTCTGGAAGCAGAGTTCTATTGTGGCAAAGAGCTCAAAAGTAAAGTAATTGACTGGCAACATGAGCAAGCAAAGGAAGCAAAGCAAGCACAGCCTTCCAACTTAAGATTCCTTTTTGAGGGACAAAAAGGATCAAAGCATGGAATGGGAGGAAGACAACAAAGTCAGAACTCCTGCACCAAAAGCTTCCAAGAAAAATATGCACTGGTCACAGGCCATGGATGAGTTCAAGAAGGATTTTGAAAATCAAGTAAGAAAAGTGGAGGGAAAAATGGAAAGAGAAATGAAAATGATGCAAGAAAATCATGAAAAGAGAGTCAACAAACTGACTGAAGAAAATAACACCTTAAGAAATAGATTAACTCAAATGGCAAAAGAGGCCCAAAAAGCCAATGAAGAGAAGAATGCCTTAAAAAATCGAATTTGCCAAATGGAAAAAGAATTTCAAAAGCTCACTGAAGAGAATAATTCCTTCAGAATTAGATTGGAACAAATGGAAGTGAATGACTTTATGAGAAATCAAGATACTATTAAACAGATCTAAACAAATGAAAAAATAGAAGGTAGTGTGAAATATCTCATTGGAAAAATCATTGACCTGGAAAATAGGTCTGGGAGAGACAATTTAAAAATTATTGGACTACCTAAAAGCTACAATCAAAAAAAGAACTTAGAAAGCATCCTTCAAGAAATTCTCAAGGAAAATTGCCCGGATATTTTAGAACCAGAGGGCAAAACAGAAACTGAAAGAATTCACCAAACACCTCTTGAAAAGGATTCCAAAAAGAAAACTCCCAGGAATATTATAGCCAGGTTCCAGAGTTCCCAGATCAAGGAGAAAATATTACCAGCAGCCAAGAAGAAACAAATTGAATACTGTGGAAACACAATCAGGATAACACAGGGTCTAGCACCTTCTACGTCAAGGGATTGAAGGGCTTGGAATATGATATTCTGGACATCAAAGGAGCTGGGATTAAAACCAAGAATCACCTACCCAGCAAAACTGAGTATAATGTTCCAGGGGAAAATATGGTCATTCAGTGAGGTGGAGGACTTTCAAGCATTCTTGATGAAAAGCCAGAACTGAATAGAAAATTTGACATTCAAATACAAGAAGCAAGAGAAGCATGAGAAGGTAAACAGGGAAAAGAAATCATAAGGAACATATCAAAGTTGAACTATTTACATGCCTACATGGAAAAACAATAATTGTAACTTATGAAACTTTTCTGAGTATGAGGAGAGTTGAAGGGAATATAAATGTATATACATACATACATATGTGTGTATACATACATATATGTCTATATGGCAGGGTATATATGCATATGAATATGTATGTGAGTGTGTGTATATATGTGTACAGGTATACATAGAGGGCACAGGATCAATTGAATAGGAAGGGATGATATTTAAAAGGTGAAATTGAGAGGTGAGAGAGGAATATAATGAGAGGAGATGGGGAGAGACAGAATAGGGTTAATTATATCATATAGAAGAGGCAAGGGATAACTCTTAAAATGGAGGGGAAGAACAGGAAGGCAGAGGGAAATGGGTCAACCTTACCGTCATTGAGTTTGGCTTAGGGAGGGAATGACATACACTCTAAATTGGGTATCTTGCCCTACAGGAAAGTAGGGGGGAAGGAGATGAGAGGGGAGATGATAGAGGTTTAGGGCAGGTTGGTGTGGAAGGTAGTTAGAAGCACACACTTTTGTAAAGGGACAGGGACAAAGTAGAGAACAGAACAAGTTGGGGGCAGGAAAGGATGGAGGGAATCATCAGTATTTTGTTTGTTTTCAACAAATGCACCAAGAAGAGAAGTCCAAAATAACTTGAGAATGTATGAAATGCTTAGACATCTGATTCACCAAAATACAGAAGCTATGCAAATGACATACACATAAACAGCAGTTTACATATGTTAAGTCATTCAGTTCTTACCACAGAGGTAGGCAGGCACTGTTAACATCCCCATGTTACAGATGAGAAAATGGAGGTCTAGAAAGATTAAGTGGCTTGCCCAGGATCATGAAGCTGATAAATTCATGAAGCATAATTTGAATTCATTTTCTTGACTCCCAGCTCCTTCACTCTTGTCTTTTGAGTCATTTAGCTACCTAACTGTGTATTGTTTTCTGTTTTAAATGTATCGGACCATAAGTATAAAGCATTCTTAATATGAACATATATTGATGGCAGTTTTTCATTGCGGCAAAGAACTGGAAACTGAGGGGGTGCCAGTCTATTGGGGACTGGCTGGACAAATTTTTGTATATGAATTTAATGGAATCCTAAGAATGATGAAAGGGAAATTCTGAAAAGACTTTTATGAACTTATGCAGAGGGATGAGAGCAGAACCAAGAGGATAATTTATGCAATAACAACAACAACAAAATACCTCAGACTTAAGAACTCAGATCATTCATTGACCAACCATGATACCAGAGAACTGATGATGAAACCTGATGCCTCCCTCCTGACAAAGAAATTATGGATTCAGGGCAGCTAGGTGGTGCAGTGAATAGAGCACCAGCCCTGGAGTCAGGAGGACCTGAATTCAAATCCAAACTCAGACACTTGACACACTTACTAGCCGTGTGACTTTGGGCAAGTCACTTAACCCCAATTGCTCTCCACAAAGTGAAAAACAAAACAAAATAAAGAAATTATGGATTCAAGATGTTGTATGACACATATTTTTAAGGCGCAGCTAATGTGGGAGTTTGTTATGAGGGTTTCATTTGTCCTCTTTTCCCCAACAGATGGAAAGATGTAAGAGAGAAAATAGATTTTTGTTCATTGGAAAAAATTTAATTAAAAAATAGGTATACTAATATACTGTTTGGCAAGTCCAACGGTATGTTGGGACTGTGGATTATCAGTCCAACCTATCTGTAAAGCAAATCAGAATTATGCTAAGAAAATGACTCAAAGTCCCATACTCTTAGATGTGGAATTCAGACTGGTAGGCATATATTCCAAAGAGATGGCAGTGGAGGGGTTATGGAACCTAGAACATAGAGATTCCTTGATAGTGGAGCTGTAAACTGGTCAGTGCACCAAAATATCTTTCTAACTTTTTGTAGCTACCAAAAACTCAAAACTCTCTGTCCTTAAAAGATGGGCAGTATATTCTTTGTCCTTCTCCATCTTCAGACTTGCTCTTCGTGTCCTCAGAATTTGTTTCTTAACAGTTTCCCATTCCCTTCTGGATTGGCTTCCCCTGTAGAATTTTAGTCTATTGAATCCTACCTGACTCTCCTCTTAGCCCTCTCAAATCTATTTTTCCCTAATGTGGGAAGGGAATGCATCTCAAACTGTGTCTGACTTTATTATCTTTCATCAGAAGTTCTTGGAAGGGTGGTCACCCGATGTTCCCATCATTTCTACCCTAGCAAGCATTTTCTTATTATTATTCAGAACAGAATTTCCCCATGTTGCTTCTACTTTTGAAGGGTGAAATTATCATTAAGATGAATCAGAAAGTTATTGGTCACCTTGCTTTCAGCAGAAAGAAAGCTCAATCCCATATCTGGATAACTGAAGTCTCCCATCACCACCTGTGTCAGGCTTATGGTCTCTGGCTGACTGCACACTCTCTGTTAGGATGTACACGTCTCCTGCTATCTCTTTGTTACCAGCATTCTTTGATCTAGTCTGCATTGACCAAAGGTCTGGCACCAGAGGTACACCTCCCCACTGAGACTTCAAGGGGGTGATGGCGAACACAGTTGAGAAGAGGCTTCCACTCTAGGAGGTGGGCAGCCCCTCCTGAGCTAGATGGAAATGGTGCTGTCAACCACCTGTCCTCACAGAAAGGGGGTAACTGTGGGAACTTGGATCTCGTGCTGAGATGATGAGAGGGGTAGCCCCAGCCCCCTCCTACTGTGCCAGCCTCATTCCCCATGACTCCCCCCCTTGTACTTTGGGGTCCAGCTCAGCAGGCCTTCTTGCTGGTCCTCACACATGAGACTCCGCCTGCCTTCTCTGTGCCTTTGCCTCGGCTATTGCCCTTGCCTGGATGCCCTCCCCACTCGCCTCTGCCTCTTAGGACCCCTCCTTTCCTCTGTGCTGCTTTCATCCCCCTTCTCCTGGAGTCCTGATCTCCCCATGGTAATGCCCTTGCTCCAGTGTCTTCCTTTTGTCTGGGTTTGGTATGTTCCTGTCCTTGTCTATGTACACATTGCTTCTCGCAGTAGAATTTAATGTCTCTCAAGTAGGGATTGTTTGTCTCTATCTTTATGTCCCCAGCATCTAACTCAGTCCTTGACCTCAAGTAGGCACTTAATAAATGCTTATTGTTTGAATGACTGGGTTAGAAAAGTAGATGCTGCCCATTACAGAAGAGAAGAAAACCTATGTCCGAGGAAAAGCTGCATAAGAAAATGATCGGGGGAAGGGGGTTGTGTGTGTGAAGGAGCAACATGCCCTGCTACCCTTTTCTTTGCTCCCTGTAGCAGTTACCTGTCCTTGTTTCAGCTCTGAGCTCATTTGGCCCTCTGGCCACTGGTGCCCCTGGGCCTGTTACCAATTCTAGCCTCTTTCAGTGAAGCCTCTGATAGCACAAACTTTTCTGGCTGCCATATTAGGCTGTTGATGCATACTAACTTTGTAATCTACAAAAATCCCTAGAAGTTTCTCACAGGAACTGGTGTAGAGGCATGCTTCCCTGTCGACAGCCATGTGAAGCTCATTTTTTTAACTCAAGTGTAGGCTTTTCTAATTATGCTCATAAATTTGACCTAGTAGAATTTAGCCCATTGTCTGTTGAAATGTTTTAGGATCTTTCTGGTGTGTTTCCTACACCCCCCTCGGCATACACCATCTGTGTGTTGAAAGGGCATCCTTGCTACACATACCTCATCATAAAATGACAAAAACATTGAGTTGCACATAACCAAGAGCATGTCCTTTGGATATTCTTCTAGGACCTTCAATCAGCCAAGCAGCAAGCATTTATGAAGCTCA
Organism: Pseudochirops corinnae; assembly: GCA_028646515.1. Taxonomy (NCBI): domain Eukaryota; kingdom Metazoa; phylum Chordata; class Mammalia; order Diprotodontia; family Pseudocheiridae; genus Pseudochirops; species Pseudochirops corinnae. Next base: position 12,195 of record JAQQSV010009622.1, read on the forward strand.
TATTCTGGACCAGGCCCTAGGTTGTGCTGGCAACACAGAGACAAAAGGTGATGCCTGCCCTTCAGAAGCTTATATTCATCCTCAAGAGAAAACCTTCCCTTTAAACAAACAGACCCATGAATGTGTACTTTGGGATTCTGGGCATTGGAACATGTTAAAAATACAGCTAGTCAGAGGGCGGAGCCAAGAAGGGGGCATAGAAGCAGCAAGGTTTCCTACCTCGCACATAGCCACCTCAAATACCCATAAAATATGACTCTAAACACATTTTAGGGCTCCAAAACTAACACAAAAAGACAGAAAAATACAACTCCCGCTGAAGGCAGCTAGGCAGTAAGGGCTCATCACAGGACTTTGGGAGACAAAACCAGCCCAGCCTGAAACCATGGCTTGGCCCTGGGGTGGCCAGGACAAGCTGCAGCTAGAGCCTTCAGGAGAGTGGATCAGCGGCAGCTGTGGCAGTTTCCAGAATTGTCAAGCCATAAGAAACAAGGACTAAGTGAAAAGTCTGTGGATCTCAGCTAAATTTAGGGGAGAAAAGCAGTCCGGCCAAACTGCCTCCAAGACAAGGAAGCAGTGGAAGCGGCAGCCCTGCAGCCGCCTCCACATGGCTGCTTCAGAGCTCTTGGCCTGCAGACTGCAGAGGGCCAAGCAATTGTTCAGAGGCTAAGTGCTCTTGTGTTGAGTGGCTTGGATCTGGATCGTGGTATTGGGTGGTGGTCCTGAGGTGCATTTTCAGTGAGCCAAAGCCAGGGGGCGGCAGCAGCCTCCTAATAGCTCCAGCAGCTGTGAAAACTTCAGCAATTTGGGACAGAGCTTTCCCCTCTGGAAGCAGAGTTCCACAGAGCTAAAAAAATTAAGTAATTCACTGGCAACATGAGAAGGCAAAGGAAGCAAAGTAAGAACAGCAACTGAACTCTAGAATCTTTTTTCAGGGACAAAAAGGATCAAAGTATGGAATGGGAGGAAGACAACACAGTCAGAACTCCGCCACCAAAAGCTTCCAAGAAACATGGAGACTTCCTAAAAGCCATAGATCAGCTTAAGAAGGATTTTGAAAACCAAATAAGAGAAGTGGAGGAAAAATTGGGAAGAGAAATGAGAATGATGCAAGGAAATCATGAAAAGAGAGTCAACAACCTGACTGAAGAAAATAACACCTTAAAAATAGGTTAACTCAAATGGCAAAGAGGCCCAAAAAGCCAATGAGGAGAAGAATGCCTTAAAAAGTTGAATTTGCCAGATGGAAAAAGAATCTCAAAAGCTCACTGAGGAGAATAAT
>JAQQSV010009623.1:0-13476 GCA_028646515.1 Pseudochirops corinnae
ATATATATTCCCTTCACCTATCCTCATACTGAGAAATGTTTCATAAGTTACAATTATCATTTTTCCATGTTGCCATGTAAATAGTTCAACTTTGATAAATTCCTTATGAATTCTTTTCCATGTTTACCTTCTCATGCTTCTTGTATTTGAATGTCAAATTTTCTATTCAGTTCTGGTTTTTTCATCAAGAATGTTTGAAAGTCCTCCACAAGGCCAAGTTGGGCTTGACTCCCATCGTACTGCGATAAGCCCTTCCCGTCTGCCTGCCAAGCTGCCTTCAGTGGGAGCTTTGTTTCTCTGGCATTTTGTGGGTGCTGGAGCTCTAAAATTTGTTTAGAGTCGTATTTTATAGGTATTTGAGGTGGTTATGGGGGGAGCTTGCAGAGTTCTCCTGCTTCTATGCTGCCGCCTTGACCCCACCCCCTGTTTCACTCATCTTGATCTTTATGAACAAAATCCTCCAAAAACAAGGATCCATAAGAACCAGGGGAAGAAATTGCTAAATAGCCTCCTTTAGATCTTTCAGTGGTGTAGCCAGTTCTGGGTACCTCTCAAAAGAGGCAGATTTGTGAATGACTTGCTGAATTGGGATCATCAGGATACTCAGCTATGAAAATGAGTTTTCTAAAATTTAGAAACGCTTTGTGTTTCCTTTTTAGATTGTGAGGAAAAGAGTGCAGTCTGGGTTCTACCCATCTGTTATATTACCCAAACTTGACTAACTGTGCCAGATATTGGATTTTCTTTGGTTGATTTCTACTCTCTTCCCCTTCTGTACTTCCTTCTACCATCCCCAGTGTGCCTTTTTGGTCTGATGGATGCATTTGCCTGGGACAGAACGTGATCTGCTCTAATTTCAACTGTTGACCCGACTGCACCTACCTGATGGTATGGTGGGACACACCCATAGCTAAACCTGGCACAGTTTGGGTGGAGGTCTAGTTATATCCAGGCTTATTGGTCCTAAGTCATTGCAGAACATGAGGGATTATACTTTTATGGGGCCAGGTATGAACTCTCTTTGCTTAGCCACCTAAGAAGGTACAAAAGGCATTTCTCATTTGGTACCTCTAAATAATTATACCAAATTTTCAAAAGTAATTCTTATGAGATCTTTCTGCTACGAAGACAGCCTTTGCATGACTCAATTGGACCAGTCCTGTAACAATCATTGTTTTATGGAATCATCATATTGCTGTTTAAACTTCTGCCTGCACCCTTACAGGTCCTTGGTGATCAGAACCAACAACTTTCCAACCTCTCCATGGAGGAAAGAACACTTTAAAGGAAGGACATGATAATAGAATAGGCCCAAGGCTTTCTTGACACTAATGACAGGACAGTTTCCAAATCCTTGTCTTCACTTGGACCTTGTTTGTGAGTCTGTGTTGATTTTTATGTTGATGATCTGTGTTGAATTCTCAGACCTTGTTGGTGGGTCCGGCAGATAGTGAATTGATGATGGTGCTGGCAATGTATATGAATATTATTGTGGCTCTGTTAAGCTTTGTCTTCCCAGAAACAGGAACTGTGAAGGACTTGAGGTGGACTGGGCACTGTGAGCTTCAATATGGAACAGGAACTGGACAAAGAAGTGGACAAGAAGCTGGACAAGGAACTGGGAACTGCCTGCCTTTAAATCCAGGTGATAATTGGACCTGGTACCATGGAAGAAGAATCATGGAACCTGAGAGCCAGCCTTGAGTTAAGCTGAAAGAAGACTTTACTTGGATACTGTGTACTGAGAAGATTATGATTTACTGTGACCTAGGGGTGGAGAACTTTGACTTTTGTACTTTGTGACTGAATTAAGGATTTTGTGAGTGACTAAATGAATATACTTTGTTTAAAACTATGGGACCACTTTGGTGAAAACTATGTGTCCATTTTAGTGATAAGTTGTTCAGTTGTGACATGGCAAATGCTGTATTTTGATTTTCTGTGATAAGTTGTAACATTATGAATGCTGTACCTTGATTTTCTGTGAATGTTTTGCTCTGATTTGTTATTGAATTAAATAGAGAGTCTGCTATACTATGTAATCAGAACCTTGAAAGCCCTTCACAGTGTCTGTCCTCTGGAAAGCTGCTTGTGCCTGGCTTTACATTATGGTGTAGTTGGCAGGGTTACAAAGTATAGTGCCTCTATTTGTTCCAGGATCCACGGCCATTTAGATTGACATTGTAAGACCAAGAATCCTGGAGGCGTGGAATGTAATGGCAAGCACAGAAGTAGTTTACATCTTGTTTCAGCTATTGAATTAACACCTTTTTTAAGTTCAAGTTTCTTTTGTGCCTTGTATAAAGTCTGTTAAGAAACAGAACTTGTGAACCCCACAACTTGTGAATCCTAGAACTCATGAACTCCTGAAACAGGAAGGGGAGGAACTAATGACCAACAAGTCCATCCCACTGTGGGGTTCACAAGTTCTGGGTCTTAATACCTGACACAATTATGAACTTGAAACTAAGTGCTAAATACCTGTTAGCTTGTCAATACTGGGGCAGGGAAGATCTTCAAATTCCCATTATCATTACATTCCACCCCTCCAGGATCCTTGGCCTTACAATCACAATCTAAATGGCCATGGATCCTGGAATAAATAGAAGCGCTAACTTTGTAATCCTGTTGACTACACCATTATGTAAAGCCAAGCACAAGCAGATTTCCAAGGACTGCTGCTGTGAACAGTTTTCAAGGATCTAATTACATAGCATAGTGAACTCTATTTATTCAGTAACAAATTAAGGCAAAACATTCACAGAAATTAAAAGATAGCATTTTATGGTATTCCCATTACCATTACAGTGATGATCTATGGATTTGTTCTATTTCTACTTTCTCTCTTTGTTCTAATGCTTCAAGACAATTTTCTTTAATTATTTCTCATATTATTGTATCAAGATTCATTTTTGATCACAGCTTTCAGTTAGTCTGATTATTTTTATATTTTCTCTTCTTGATTTATCCTCCAGAACTGTTATTTTTCTTATGTTTCACTTTCTCTTCTATTTTTTCATTATTCATATTTTGTTTAATTATTTCTTGATCTCTTATAATTTCACTGGTTTCACCTAACGTTCACGTTGTCATTTTCTTTCTTAAGATTCTGGACGTACTTCTCTGACTGGTTGAATTTCCTTTCATAATCTTGTTTTTCTTGGATTATTCTTATTATTTTTTTTAGTTTTTCCTCCATCTCTGACATTTAATTTTTAAGTCTATTTTAAAGATATACTATGAATACTTTTTGGGCAGGTTTGACATTTTAACCATTTGACACTACTCTTGTGGTACAAGGAGGGGTTTCTTTACTTCAATATCCTCCTCTGAAGACAAGTCCCAGTCTTCTCTATTCCCATTTCTATGGTTGGATTCTTTCTTTTTTGCCTGTTCATTTTTTTTTTTTTTTTGTGGCTAATAGCTTAATTTTGTAATCACTTCTAACCCTGAAGCATGGGGGTTATGCCTCTTGCCCCAGATCTTCAGTTCTCCACCCCTAGCTTGGAAAACAAGCCAACCTCCTGTAAGTGCCCACAGCCAGGAGTTTTCTGCCCCACTGCTTCTGCACTCACTGGATGCTCTTTTCTTCTCGCTCCCTCTGCTTTCTGCAGCACAGCTGGGTCTGATGTTCCTCATCAGCAGAGGTTACCCTTGATCTTCCCAGGCACAGACACCTAGCTCCCTTCACTATCACTGGGGTAAAAATTCCTGTGACTGAGGGCAGGGCAGCCTCTCAAGTCAACTAACTCCAGGGCTTGCTGCTTGTTGTTTGCTCTTCACAGGGACTGAACCCTGTTCTGGGATTTTTCTTCTGATCCTCTCAAATTGTCCCAGGAAGACCCTTGTTGTGCCCCTTATTTATTTTTACCCTCACTTTGTTCACCCTTAGATGTTATTTTATCTCTTTTGTGAGGGAAAATCTTGAGAGCTTGGAATTTTCTGACCTGCTCCCACATATTCCCAAAGATTACCTCTTGCCAAGACTATTGCAATAGCCTCCTAATTGAGCTCTGTGTCTCAAATCTCTCCACCCTTGATTCATCTCACAAACTGCTGCAAGGTAATTTTCCCTAATTGTAGATCTGACCATGTGACTCCTGTAGTTAACTAACGGGGCTCCCTATTGCTTCTAGGGGAATATATAAATTCCTCTATTAATTTTTTTTTTTGGTTAACAAAAATTCACCTCTTCCTTTTTCCCACCACTCCCCTTCCTCTTTGAGAAAGAAAGAAAGCCAAAACTCCTGAGACCATCACATCATCACATTTCTGTTAAGATCTGGGCTGTATATTTTATTATAAATCCTTTGGAATTGTTCGTCGTAATATTGCTCAGAGGTCCTAAGTCTTTCAAAGTTATTTATATTTATAATTTTGTTGCTTTTACATGAATTGTTTTTCTTTTTGGTTCTACTCACTTTACTCTGTATCAGTTCATACAAGTCTTTCTAGAATTCTCTGAAATCACCCTTTTCATAATTTCTTACAGCACAATTCATGTAATACAACTTGTTCATCCATTTACCAATGGTTGGACACCCAAGTCCTCTCAGTTTCCAATTCTCTGTTAAAAAAAAAAAAAAAGCTACCAAAAATTTTTTGGTACATATGAGTGTACTCTTTTTTTTTTTTGAGGTCTTTGGGATATAGACCTAATTGTGGTATTAACAGATCAAAGTTTAGTAGTTTAGTAACATTTTGGGCATAGTTCCAGATTACTTTCCAAAATGGCTAGATTGCTTCACAGTGTATTAATGTACCTGGTTTCCTATACTTCCTCCAGCATTTGTCATTTTACTTTTTTTGGTCATTTTTGCCAGTCTGATGGGGGTGAGATGGTATCTCAGAGTTGTTATATTTTTCATTCCTCTAAATATTAGCAATTTAGGGCATTATTTCATATTCGTCCTGATACACTTGGATATCTTCTTATGAAAATACCTGTTCATATACTTTAAGTATTTATCATTTGGGGAGTGACTCTAATTTTTATAAATTTGAAGCAGTTTACTATGTATTTTAGAAATGAGACTTTTGGGGTGGCTAGGTGGCGCAGTGAATAGAGCACTGGTCCTGGAGTCAGGAGGACCTGAGTTAAATCCCGCTTCAGACACTTAACACACACACACACACACACACACACACACACACACACACACACACACACACAAACTAGCTGTGTGACCTTGGGCAAGTCACTTAACCCCAATTGCCCCACCTTCCCCCCTTCAAAAAGCAAAAAAAAAAAGAAACGAGACTTTTATTGGAGAAATTTGTTCCAAAGATTTTTTTTCCCTCATTTATTGGTTTCATCTGTGCAAAACTTTTAATTTTTGTGTAATCAAAATGATTCATTTTGCCTTCTGTGATCCTTTCTTTTCTTGATTGATCATGAAGTCTTCTATCCATAGACCTGACAGATCATTTTCTTTCTTGCTCCTCTAATTTTTTATAGCTGAATTAGAATCCCACTGGAACTCATTTGCGTATATGGTTTGATATATTGGTCTCTACCTAGTTTTTGACAATGATTCTGAACACCAAACTCTCATTATTAAACCCCATTGTCTACCCCTTGTTTTGATCCCTCTTAACCCAGACCTTTTAATGCCCTGCACTAAAATTCCCCACCCTTTCCACTGTGCTCTTTGGACTGCTGGCTCAGTGGGTAACACACTTGCTTTCATCTGAAATCTTTTCTTTTCCTGCTCTTTCCATCTTCTTGAACTCACTGAAACCTGTTTCTCTCCTGCTGGCGCAGCTTCCCAATGATCTCTTGACCAAATCTAATGACCTTTTCTCGATTCTCATTCTTCTGAGCTGAACACTGCAACCTTCGACATTTTCTATCGCCCTCTTTTCCTTTATATTCTATTTTCCTTATGCTTCTGTGACAGTATTCTCCTGGTTCTCCTTACCTCTCCAACCACTCTTAATTCTGCTTTGCTCAATACTTACTAGGATAATGCTCATTAACCATGATGAATCCCAAAGATCTGTTCTGGGCCTATTTCACTTGGTGATCTCATCAGTTCCCAGGATTCAATTATCATCAGTGTGTTAGTTATTCTTAAATCTATTTTCCTATCCCTAACAACTCTCTTAACCTCATCTTGCATGTCCAACTGTCTATTGGTAATCTATGGATATTGGATATGCTATAGACATCTTAAACTCAGTATGTCCAAAACCTGAATGTATTATCTTTCTCCAAAGTACTCTCCTTCTTCCTTATTTTCCTGTTACTATCAAAGCCACCATCATCTTCCCAATAATCCAGTAACATAGCTCCCTACATTCTCTTACCCCTGTATTTAATCTATTATTAAGTTCTGTCAGTTTTACCTCCATAATATCTCTTTCATATGTCCACCTTTCTCCTCTGAAGCTGCCACCACTCTGGTGCAGGCCCTCCACTCACGCTTAGACTTAGAGTTAGCTTAGTGGGTGGTTTCCCTGCCTTATCTCTCCCCACTCTAGAATATCCTCCACTCAGTTACCAAATTTATCTTCCTTCAGCATCAGATCTGATCATGTCACAGTGTCCCCCCAGTTTTCTTTCCTCCACCCCCACTTCCAATGTGTTCAGTAAACTCAATAAACACCTTCAGGATTAAATATAAAATTCTCTGTTTAAGTACTTAAAAACCTTCATAATCTGGTCCCCTACTGCATTTCCACTCTTCTTATAACTTTCTCTTCCTCACTTACTCTAAGATTCAGTAATGCTGAATTGCTGCACTTTCCATTTTGGAAAATAATCTGGAACTATGGAAATTGTGTGGAATTGTTGTGCCTTGTCCCAATCCTGGGCATTTTCATGGACTATTTCCCATTCCTATAATTCTCTCTATGTCTCTTAGACTCATTGACTTCCTTCAAGAACCAGCTAAAATCTCACCTTGTACAAGAAGCTGTCCTGCTCCCCCTTAATGCTGCTAGTTCTTCTCTCTCTTGATAATATATAGTTTATTCTCTCTGTCTCTGTCTCTGTCTCTCTCTCTGTCTCTCTCTGTGTCTCTCTCTGTCTCTATCTCTCTCTCTGTCTCTGTCTCTGTCTCTCTCTCTGTCTCTGTCTCTCTCTCTGTCTCTGTCTCTCCGTCTCTGTCTCTCCGTCTCTGTCTCTCTCTCTGTCTCTGTCTCCGTCTCTCTCTCTCTGTGTCTCTCTCTCTGTCTCTGTCTCTCTCTGTCTCTCTGTCTCTCTCTGTGTCTCTGTCTCTGTCTCTATCTCTGTCTCTGTCTCTCTCTGTGTCTCTGTGTCTCTCTCTCTGTCTCTGTCTCTCTGTCTCTCTGTCTCTGTCTCTATCTCTGTCTCTGTCTCTGTCTCTGTCTCTCTCTCTCTGTCTCTGACTCTCTGTCTCTCTCTGTCTCTGTCTGTCTCTCTCTCTGTCTCTCCCTTTCTCTTTCTGTATCTTTTTTGTCCATGGTTATTTGCTTCTCCAACAGATTGAGAGCTTCTTGAGACCACAGAATTTTTTTTAAACTTTCTTTGTACTCCCAATGTTGAGTACGGTACTTAGCTCATAGTAGACACTGAATAAATACTTGATTACTTAATGACAACTAAACTGTTTTCTGGTTTTCCTAAGTTTTTGTTGAATGTTGAATTCTTACTCCATAAATTTGGCATCTTTGGGCTCATTAAATATCAGTCTGTGATACTCCTTTGCTTTGGTACGTTGTGTACCTAATCTGTTCCACTTATTTCTTAACCAGTTCCAGGTTGTTTTGATGATCATTACTTTGGAGTAGAGTTTGAGATAAGGCCCCCCCACCCCCCATTTCCTTTTCATTTTTTTATATTATTTCCCCTGAGATTCTTGACCTTTTGTTCCTTCAGATAAATCTTGTTATTATTTTTTCTAGATATACAAAATAATCTTTTGGTAGATTGATTGGTTTAGAACTGAATAAGTAAATTAATTTAGTTAGCATGTCATTTTATTTCTGCTCAGTATATACATGAGCATTTAATATTTATCCCATTTAAAAAAATTTGTATTATTTGTGTAAAGACTGGTTTGCATTTGTAGTCATATGGTTCATATGTGTGTCTTGGCAAGTAGACCCCAAGTATTTTGTAATTTCCAAAGATAAATAGGATTTTCCTTTCTGTTGTTTCCTGTTGGATTTTGTTGGTAATGTCTCCAAACTCTGATGATTTATGTGGGCTTAATTTATATTCTTTTATTTTATATAGGCAGCTAGGTGGCACAGTGGATAAATCTCTGGGTATAGTCAGGAAGAACTGAGATGAAATCCATCCTCAAACTAGCTGTGGGACCTTGGCAAAGTCAATGACCTTCTATTTGCTTTACCTTACTCAATTGTAAATTTATCAAAAATAATAGCAATTATTTCCAGGGTTGTTGTGAAGCTCAGATGACATATTTTTAAAGTGCTTTGCCCAGTGCCTGACACATAGTAAATACTATATATATATATATATATATATGCTCATATAATTATAATTACATTATTATTGTTAAATTTTGCCCAAGTTGTTAATTCATTTAATTAGTTTTTATACTTCTTTCTAGGGTTATCTAAAGAAACCCCCATGCTACCTAAAAAATATGAAAATTTTGTTTTCTCTTTTTCTATTCTTATTCTCTCAATTTTTTTTTTATCTAATCACAATAGCTAGCATTTCTAGTACAATATTGAATAGCATGGTGATAATAGATATACTTTCTTTACCCTCTGATCTTCAAAAAGCCACTAATTTATCTACATAATGTTGACTCTTGGTTTTAGATATATACTATTTAAAATGTTGAGGAAAGAAATTATTCCTGTTTTCCAGTGGTTTTTTTTTTTAAACAGAAATTGGTGGTACGTCTCATCAAAAGCTTTCTCTGAGTCCTTTGATATGATTGTATGATTTTTGTTTTTGACATTAATATTAATGGTCAATTATGCTTATAATTTTCCCAATACAGACCCAGCTCTGCTTTCAGGTATAATTCCAGCCGCCTCATAATGTGTGATTATATATAATGTGTGTGTATACATATATAAACATATTAATGATATGTGACTATAGTGTTGTTGCTAATATTTTATTTAAAATTTTTGCATTGATATTCTTTAGTGATATTTGTCTGTAGTTTTTTCCTTTCTCTCTCTCTCTCTCTCTTTCTCTCTTTCTCTCTCTGTCTCTCTGTCTCTCTCTCTCTGTGTCTCTGTCCCTGTCTCTCTCTGTCTCTGTCTCTCTCTGTCTCTGTCTCTCTCTCTCTTTTTGGCTCTCTCTTGTTTAAGTATCAAGACCAAATTTGTATCATAGAAGAAATTTGTTTGGACTTCATCTTTTCCTATGTTTAAATAGCTCTTTTAGATTTTGGAGTTAATTTTTCTTTAAATGATAAAGCTTGCTCTTAAATCTATTTGGTCTTGGTTTTTTGTTATTGTTTTTGGGGGAGAAAGATCATTCTTGGCTTATTCATCTTTTTTTCTGAGACTAGGTTATTTCAGTCTTCTAATTTTTTTTGTTTGATTAATCTGTGCATTTTATATTTTGGTAAATTTTTATGAGTTTCATTTATATTGTCAGTTTTATTCACATATAATCAAATGAAAAACAGTGAGGTGACACAGTGGATGGAATACTGAGCCTAGAGTTAGGAAGAACCAAATTAAGATCCAACCACAGATACTTACGAACTGTGTAAATATGGCCAATTCACTTAACCTCTATCTGCCTTAGTTTTCTCAACTGTAAAATGGGGATCATAATAGTAATGTACAATGAAAAATGAGCTGGAAAAGGAAGTGACAAAACCATTCCATTAACTTTGCCAAGAAAACCCCAAATGGGCTCATGAAAAGTCAGACATTACTGAAAAATGACTGAACAACAATAGCATCTATCCTACAGGATTGTTGTGAGGATATCTGTAAAGTACTTAGCCCAGTGACTTCTACATAGTAGATGCTTCATAAATACTTGCTCCTTTTCTCTCCTTGAAATCGTTTCTAATAATATCTTTTACTCTTGATTGCTAGTTAATTTCTCTTTTTCATTTTTGGTGCTGCTAACTTGACCTTTTTATTTCTTCTGTAAAGATCAAATTAGCTAATGGTTTATTTATTTTATTGCCTTTTTAAAAAGTTTGTAGTTGTTTTTTTTTTTAATTTATTAAACCAGTGGGGGTTTTTGTTTTGTTTCCAAGGACTCCTTTGGCTGCAATCCAAAAATTTTGGTATATTTTCTCATCATTGTCATTATCTTTTAAATTTTTTTTCTAAATAAGTTTTTATTCCTTCTGTCCCCTTCCCCTCACAAAAAACAATCCCATATAATAAATATTTTAAAAACAAAACAGTAAAAGGAGAAAATCAGCCACACTGATCAACAAATTTACATTTAAAACAATTTGACATTAAATTCACAAGACTTCAAAACATATTTTGTAATCTTTTTCTTATGAAAGCACACTTTTACTGTATCTATGCTGAACAGCCCATTTTCCCAGGTCTAGTATTTTTATCTTTTTAAAAACAGATTTTTACTAATATAATTTGTTTTTCAAACATCACCATAATTCCCCCCAGGGAGCCTAGTCACACTCTCAGAAAGTCATTCCATATAACAAATAATTTTTTATGCCAAAAAATAAAAGATAAGCACAACCGACCAATACATCAAAAAAAAATCTGAAAATACATACCTTAGGCCACACTCATAGACCTCCCACTTCTGCAAAGGTGTTGGGTGGGGTTGCATTCTATGTCTCTTCTTTCAGCCTATGCTTATTGTTTGCAGGTTTACAGTATTTACTTCTGATGTTTTTGTCATTGTTTTTTCCATTGATGTTATGTATTATTTTTTTAGGCTCTGCTTACTTTACTTTGCATCTTCAGTTCATGTGACTCCATGCTTTCTCCATGATTATATTAATAATTTCTTACAATACATTACATTTATGTGATGTAATTTTAAAAAGTTATTTACCAATCAATGGATATCTTTTTTAATTTTTAAAGAATATTTTAGACTTAAATACACAATAAGAAAATTAAAAGAAACATATTATAAACTTAAATACAAAATAAGAAAAGAGAAAAAAGCCTATCATGTGCACAGCAGAATGTTAAAGAGGATTCAAAATATATAGCAATAAATTTTCATTTCAAGAAAATCTATATAAGAATACTATGTATTATATTGAGAGCTGTCCATTTTTTCTTTGCTTCCTTGTAAGTTTTCTTTTGTTCTCTGCTGAGCACTTTTTACTTTGTTCTTTTTTCCCCCTCCATTCCCCCCCTGAAGAAGGCTATTGTGGATATCTTAATATATAAATATATATATGTGTGTGTGGATATATTCATATATAAATACAGACACACACATACACATATACATATGTACACATACATATATTGCATATACACACATACATATAGACATAAATACATATATAGACATGTACTTTCCCTAACAAATTCTATTCCTGATCTTTGTTTTTAGGTTTGTATGTATGTCTTATTTCCTGTCCCTCCTGATTCCTCTACTTCTACCTGTGACCTTGCCCTCCTATAACTTAACCTCCCACACCCAGGATCATGCCCTTATCCTCCCATTCCCATAAATCTAAATACCCTTCTATACCCCACTTTAACCTATTCTCACTCTCCCTTATTCTCTCATTCCCATTGATCTAAACACCCTTCTGTAGCCCCCTTTTACCTATTCCCTCACTCTCCCTTCTAAAGTTTCCTCCCTTATCTCTCCCTCTCCCTTTTCCCTTAGCATTTTATTTTTCTGAATTTAGAAGACTTTTATACTCTTCTAGATAAATAGGTATTGTTCCCTCTTGAACCCATTCCCAATGAATATAGGTTTCCAGAACTAACATTCCCTCCCCCATCTAATTCTTCTGTGTTGATTCTTCCTCTTATACTTAATTTACATAAGATAATTACTCTTTTTAGCTGTTCCTAAACAGTTTTACTTTTTAAAGTCACAAGCAATGGATATCTTCCAATTCTTTCCCATCACAAAAAACTATTGCTGTAAATATTTTGGTGAATATGAGAATTTCTTTTCTTATCAATGGCTGTCTTGGCATATAATAAGATTTAGTAATAGAATCTCTAGATTAAAAGGTATGGACATTTAATCAATTTATTTGCCTAACTTTAAATTACCTTACAAAATGGTTGGACTGACTGACAGCCCCAACAACAATGCATGAATGCATCCATCTTCCAACAAACCCTCAAAATGAAATAATTAAATCTTGTACTGACCACACAGTTCCACAAAATTGTGATTTGATTTTGAATAAACATTTGAATAAACAATTCAAAATTGAGTATAACATAAACAATTTAATCCCAAAGAATATATGAGTCAGGGTGTAGCCAAGATGGTGGAATAAAAGCAGGAACTTGCTTAATCTCCTACACCAACCACTCCCAAGTCCTGTAAAATGTGACTCCAAACAAACTTTAGAGCTACAGAACCCACAAAGTGACAGAGAGAAACAAATCTCCCACAGAAGGCAGCCTGGAAGGCAGACAAGAAGGGTCAATCGCACCAGGCTGGGGACTGAGCAGTTCTGCATGAGCTAGGACAGCCCTGACTAGTGTCACAGACCAACTGCAGCAGACCTCAGGGGAGTGAATCACTGGCAGCTGTGGTGATTTCCAGACTTCTCAACCATAAACACCAAAGAGAAAGTAAAAGGTCAGTAGGGAACTCTGGCGGAACTGTGTGACAGAAGAGTGCGTTCAGGCCCCTGCACCTGGTGCAAGAGGTGGTGGAGATGCAGCAGCAACAGCTGCTGCTGCATGGCTGTCTCTGGAGCTCCTGGCCTGCAGATCATAGGGGGACCAAGCAACCATTCAGAGGGTAATTGCTCTTGTTTTGACCTGCTTGAATCTGGGTTGCATTCCTAGGTGGTGGTCCTGGGGTGAGGAACACCAGTGTGCCAGAACTTGTGGTGACTGTAGAGAGGGCACCCTCTTCATAGCTCTGACAGCATTTGTGAAAATCCCAGCAATTTGGGACACAGCTCTCTCCACTCTGGAAGCAGAGTTCTACCCTGGCAAAGAGTTCAAAAGTCAAATAATTGGCTGGCAAGATGAGCAAGCAGAGGAAGTACAATCAGACCATAGAATCCTTTTTTGAGGGACAAAAAGGATCAAAACATGGAACCTGAAGAATACAAAAAAGTCAAAACTCCTGCATCAAAAGCTTCCAAGAAAAATATGAAATGGTTACAGGCCATGGAGGAGCTCAAGAAGAATTTTGAAAATTAAGTAAGAAAAGTGGAGGAAAAATTGGGAAGAGAAATGAGAATGATGCAAGAAAATCATGAAAAGTGAGTCAACAGCCTGCTAAAGGAGACCCCAAAAATACTGAAGAAAATAACACCTTAAAAAATAGACTAACTCGAATGGCAAAAGAGGTCCAAAAGGCCGATGAGGAGAAGATTGCCTTAAAAAGCTGAATTGGGCAGATGGAAA
>JAQQSV010009624.1:0-13475 GCA_028646515.1 Pseudochirops corinnae
TTCCCCCTGAACTAGGTAAATGATATGTTTGATTGATTAAAGTGAAACCGTTAACCCATTTTGAGTTGCTTTCCTTTAGAAAAGCAGATCTAAGAACCTGTGCTAGTAGCCGCCCTAGGTATGCTAGGGTGCTTGCTGTTACACCTAGGAAGAAGAGATTGCTCTGGCCATGGATCCTGGGAAACTGAACTCTAAGAAATAATAACAAAAAACCACTTTACACACGTTAAAATCTACCTTGCTTAAACTAAAATTCATCTTACTTACAAACCTCCTTTAGAAAACCATAGATCTTTCTTTTTGAACTAATAAGAGAATAGGGCATGATGGTAATTCAAGGTGTTAAAATGACCTGAATTGAATGATTTGAAAGGGTTTTTTTATCACTTATAGAAACAAATATATGTAAAGAAACTTTTCTCAATACCCAGCTAAGGATCTTTTTTTTTCCCCCACAAAGATAAGTACAAGTTTGGATTTTTTCCTTAAACTTCCAAATTTGGCAAATTACATTCCTAGATTATAATATTATCATCTTAACTTGGACATGTTAGTGATTGCAGAACCAAAACAAAGCTGTTATTTTTTCTGAGAAGTGTTTAATATTGCTTCCATATAAAATCAGAAATGAAACTCAATTACATATTCTAAATAAACATTTGTTGATAATCAGTCCGTTATTAAAAATCACTATTCTTGGTTGACTTCAGCTTTTGGTGGCACCATCTGTTGTAGAAGTAGATTAGAAATAAAAGGAATAATGCTTCATTTGCGACTATTAACTATGTGTTTAATACACATAAGATATTTTATAAACCCAAATTTGGAAAACATTATTTCCTTAACACAGATGCAAACTCTGCAATATGTTAGCATGGGAATGAGTAAAGGAAATGAAAATAGTCGTACAAATACCCAAAATCAAAGAATAAGCAGCCAATGGCTTTTGCAATATTTTAAATAAAATTTATTGTATCAACTACATTTTTCCTTTCCCTGCCTTTCCAGAGTCATCCCTTATTTAAAAAAAGAAAAAGAAAAAGAAAAAAAATTACATGATAATTTTATTATATATTTTAAAGGAATAGCAAATTGTACATAATAGATTTGTAGTTTCATGTGCAACCATCCTTTTTTATTCTACCATACCATGGAAATGCTTGTTATTTATTTCATAAATTAAAAATAAAATAAATAAAATCTAAAAATAAAAAAGAAGAAATAATAGAGAAAAAAGAGAAAAGAAATTCAGCAAAACATTTGTCAACTGATTGACATGTTGAAAAAATCTGACATTATATTAAGGCAACATACTTTGTACTGATAATCTAGAGGTCTCAAGAACAGATAAGATTGTGCAAGTGGGATGGGGAAGTCAGGTACATATGCATGATGGAGGGAATTCAAAGACAAATGTTATTATGCATAGACAGTGTCTCTAATGACATTGCAACATACTATGAAATGAAACCACAGGTCCAGATCTGATACCTATCTTTCACCTCTTCTCTCTCCACTGCTCATTTATCAAATTCTTTGTAATAAATGAAAGGTAGAGTAAAAGAAAACGGTTCAGTAAAATGAATCATACTTCAATTAAAACTAGACATGGCATATGGTTCTCCATACCAGTAGTCCTTTATCTCTAGAAATACTCATGTCCAAATCCTATCTCTGACTCTTACTAGCTTTGTAATTTTTGGAAAGTGACAACATTGATGTGTTTTAAACAATTCCCTAAGACTCATTTTCAGTGTCATAAGATACTAGATCTGGAGCTAAAAATTAGCTTAGAGGTCATTTAGTTCAATAATCCTCATCTCCCACTAGGTTGCAATCATTTTGGAACCTCATCTTTGGGAAATCTCACCATCCTGCAAGATCCAATCAGTTTTGGCACTCACACCCATTAATACCTTCCAACTCTCTGATTGAAGGTTGGTGTCCTGAAGGAGAAAGGACAAGAAAGACATCTCATTTCCCACTCCACCCCTCTCAGTTAGGATTTTTTTTTTTTACTTCATCACTATACTCTTGGCGGGATGCCTCCCTCACCTTCCTACATCCCCTCCCAATTCAGCTTCCCTTTATGTATCTTTCCCGAATTGAATTATAAGCTCCTTGAGTGTAGGGAATGTCTTTCTTTTTTCTATTTTTTCCCGCAGTGCTTAGTACAGTGCCTGGAACATAGTAGGAATTAATTTTATTGACTATTGACTTAACTCACCTGTTCATCTTAAATATGAAGAAACTGAGAACCAAAAAGGTTAAGCAACTTGCCCATAAAGTTCATGTAATAAATGGCAGAGCTAAGATGGAAAGCAAAGACATCTGACTTGAAGACCATAACTCTGTAATGCCACACATTTATTTAGTGTCTATTATTTACCAGATTCTGAGTTAAGTGACTATGTTGATTGGGTTCTTTAGGAAAGCAAAAACAAACAAACAAAAAACAGTGCTTGACCACAAGGATCTTATATTTCGTCAAAAACAAAAGTAAACAAAAAAATACAAAATATACACAAAATAACAAGTAAAAAATTTAAAAGGGCTGGGCTAACAACTGGAATAATTAGCAAAGACTCTCTTTGGAGGTGGAGTTTAATGTACCTGGGAGTTTCAAGAGCTGGAAATGAGAAAGGAGAGTATTCTAGAAATATAAATAGCAAGGATAAAATCACAGAGCTTAGAAATGGAATATTGCCTATGGAAAACATCAAGAAGGTATAGCTTGGTCTGGCTGCAGTCATTGTGTATGTTCTTTTTTTTAAATTCTGCTTGCTTAACTCTGGAGAGGAACACGTAATCAGCCTGGAAAGATACACTCTGTGTTAATGGATGGAGTTTCTGCGTTAAGAGTTTCTAGAAATTCAAATTATTGAACCTCTTCATGTTCTGGTCTTTCTTTCAGCACTTACAATAATGTTCTCATATTTATTTTACAACAATAAGGATACAGACCTTATGGGTAAGAGTATTTAAGTACAAAATATATTTTCTTTCCCAGAGTAACACCAGCATTTGGGAATATAAAAGCACTATAAATGCAGTTCCACTTATTCATTGTTACAAGCAGCATTTTTTATATTTTGTGCTCATATCACTTTTGCTTTCCAGAATTTTCCTTTCCTCCCTCAACCATTTTTATAACATAAAAAGGTGGAGAAAAAATAAACAGTTCAGCAAAATAAATCAATACTTCAACCAAACTAGACATTGCATGTACTACTCCATACCCTTAGTCCTCAGTCTCTGCAAAGAAAGGAGAGGTACATTCAGATATTAATTCTTTGGGGACAAATTTGGTCATTATAATTACAGTGAGATAAATTTCTGTTGTTTCTTGGTTTTCCATTTTCGTTGTAGTCATTGTGTATGTTCTTTTTGTGATTCTGCTTACTTTACTCTGCATCAGTTTAAATATCTTCCTATGCTTCTCTGAATTCCTCATCTTCATTATTTCTCATAGAAGAATAATATTTCATTACATGCTTTACTGAGTTAGTAGGCATCTACTTCCCACTTCTTTGTTATTCCCTTAAAAAGTGTTCTAGCAAGTATTTTAAGTTTGTAGTCTGCAACAGAAACTAACATCTATATGGAGGTTAGAAAGACATCACTAAGCTGTTCCCTTTCTTTTTTTCTTTTCTTTTTTTTTTTTTTTAAGCTGTTCCCTTTCTGAAGGAGTTTACATTCTACTGGATCCTTTTTGAGAATCTTGACGACATGGCACTGGTGGCTCTAACCTCAAGCTGCCATTCTATTGGTCCCATGCAAAGTAGTACCTATCTATCACCACAACTTGTGGATAAATTTATTGCAAGCCAGAGGGAGAAGGGAGAGTCCCAAATCCCAAGATTCCTGGCACTTTATTGGCTTGCTTACGCAGGGTTGTGGAAGGGTACTTTAACTTTCTTCATCTGCAGCTCCTAAGTAAGTCTGGTCCTCAAGTGGGATGGTAAATTAAGAGGCATTTTGTTTGTATTGTTAGATGCTTGATAGAAGCAGTCACAGAGAAATGTTTTATTATGAAGAAGAAGGACTCTTTTTAATATGAGTCTTAGGAGGCTGGTTTTTAATGATGCTTAACACAATGTTTTAAACCACATGTCCCAGCTACATGCTATTTCTTGTTAAATGCTGGTTATTAAACAGCAGGCTGGCTCCAACTTGCCTGCTGAGGGTAGTTAGAGTTGGCTGATACATCTCTGACAATCTGAATAGTTGATGGAGTGGCAACTGCCATTCGCCTTTAAAAAGATTTTATGTCCTAACATCTGCACAGAACACCACTATACACAATTATCCTGTGCACTTGCCCACAATTTAGGAAGAGTTAAAGTCCCCAAACCCAGTCCCAAATCTCCTTTTCTTCTAGAATTCCATGTTCTCATTCAAAATCACATTGGAACCCTTTCCAATCTGCTCCACCCCCCACTAACCACACTTAACCTAGTGATCTCTCCTGTACAGTAAATATCCACTCAAACCAGCAGACCAGGAGAATGAGGATGCGAAACAGAACAATATGCCCAAAGGAGAGATTTAAGCCATAAAGGAATAAATGGTTGAAGCTCATGCCATTGTTTTTTAAACCAAACAAGCTATATATTTCAGATTTTAAAAATAGAGCAATAGATCCATTCCACACACTCAATATTCTAAATGCTCTGTCCACCCCCATCACCTAGGCTGTTTTGGTTAAAATATAAAAATGAATGTTACAATGAGAGTCTTTAGAATATTGAGAATATTCAACAAACAATAACAAATTCAAGGAACCATGAGGAGAATGCTCTTATATATGAGGTACAGTGCTCCTTGGTTCTGATTCTTAGAACAAGCAACAACAATAGTATTGATGTAGGTAGCATATAGCATCTAGTTTTGAGTGGCACCTTTGCCTGACACCTGGGAATCATCCTGGAGTTCAGAGAAATAAAAAGATAAAGAATAATATAGAAAGGGGAGAACAGAGGGATTGAGAAATGGGGGAAAGGATAAAAATGGAGAGGATTAGGGATCAAAAGAGAAAAAAGGGAAAGGGAGATGAAGAAAGGGAGAGAGGAATAGAGAAAAAAAAGGAGAAAATATAAAGGGTGAAGAGAGAGGGAGGAGGGAAAGGATAAGAGGGAAAGAAGGAGATGAAAAGATACAGCAAGAGGAAAAGGGACAGAGAGACGGAAAGAGTGAGGGAGGGGAGATAGAGAGAGAGAGATAGGGGAGATGGAAGGAGGACTGAAAGAGGGAGAGAGAAAAAAGAAAGGAAGAAATGAAGAAATAAAGAAAGGGAAATAAAAGGAAAGAGGGGAAAGGAAGAGAGAAAAAAAGACAGGAAAATGAGAAAAGAAAAGGATGTAGGAGGTAGGAAGGGGGAAGGAGGTGATAGGAAGGTAGGAGGTAGGAAGAAGAGAAGTTAGGAAAGGGGAAAGGATAGGAACAGAGATGGAGAGACAGAAGGAGAAGGGAGAAAGGAAGAGGAGTAAGAGAGGGAAGGAAGTATAATGAGAGACAATGCTATGAAGGGAAAAGACTCTGGCCCTCTCCCCAGCCAAGTCTAAATGAGGTTCTGTGAACACAGGCCTTTGTTTCTTGCCTGGGTGTGTGTGTTCTTTTGTTTTATGTAAAGAGATTAGAGTGTGTAATCATGTGAGCTTTGAGACACCAAGAGAGCGTGCCTTCAGAGTGTGGGAGGGGAGTCCTTGTACTTCTGTTTTTGCTATATCTTTGAAGTAAATACCCCTTTGTAAAAGCTAATTAACAACAATTGATCAAATTGAACTGGAGGCACTAATCATTGGTGGTTTACAGTTGGAAGAAAGCAATGAGAACGAGAGCTTAAACTGACAGCAAAAATTACACCATTGACCTTCAAGTGTACTCCTAGAGCACTGATGGGAAGTGCCAACCTGACTCTAGAACAGTGAACTCTAAGAACCCTACAAGTTATATGGAAAAGGCAGAGAAGGAGAAATGAGAGAAACAGGAGATAAACAAGGTAGCAAAGAAATCAAAGAAACCAAAAGTAGAGGCAGTGCCAAATATGTGTGAGTGTGTATATGCACACACATATACATATAAGTGCATGTGTATATCTTTATATGTATAAGTGTGCATATACATATATATTTAAATTGACATAATGCATATTTTGTACTTCCATCAGTAAAGGATATTTTAAAGTAAACACTAAGCCAACTATAAGTAACTTTAGAAAAGAAGAAGAGGAAGAAGAAGAAAAGGAAGAAGAAGAAGAGGAAGAAGAAGAAAAAGACTTCATTAACATCACAATAAGTTAGCTTCTACATCTAAATAAAAGAACTTTTGGGGAACACAATAAGAAATATTTGAACAAGAGATTTTAAAACATTAATTCTCCCTAGAAGGAATGAGAAGTTTTAGGAAATAGAGTATCTGCATCACCTCCCAAATGTGATCATCAATCGACTAATCTGAGTACAAAATAAGGCAGGATAAAAATAACCATTTCATATAAATAACATTTCAAATAGGATATTACTATTACCTAGGCAATAAAAATTAATGCAATCCCATAGCTTCATTGGCCAAATCTTAGGAATAAAAATTATCAAACAGAAGGCCTAAAAGAAAAACAACAGAACCTTCTGTTATCTACTATCAGTCTTTTGCTTTCATCTCAGTTTACCAAACTTATATGTACAAAGACACTGTGTAAGGTGCTAGATACGCAAATGTAGAACCAAGGCATTCCACGCCCTACATGAGTTTAAATGCAAGAAGCAAAACAAATAGAGACATACCTAAAGATAATAATCTGAGGATGGAGAGAACAGGAACAACTTACTAGAGAGAAAAAGGAAGGCTTTATGTAGAAGACAACACCTGAGCTGAGCTTTGAAGACAGATTCAATTGAAGAAGCATTTATCACATGGCAAACACTATGCCAGAAGGTAGATATAAAAAAGCTAAAAAGAATGCTTGCCCTCAGAGAGAGCTTATATTTTACTAAGGGAATCCAATATGTACATAGATAAATTGGTATATTATATACTAAATGAATACAAAGATGTTTCAGATAAGGAAACTCAAAAACCTGAGTGAAATGAAAAAGTTATTTTAAGAGGCAGAGGTGAGGAAGAAGAGCATTTCAGTCTTAGAAGACAACTTGTGTGAAGGCACAAATTGAGTAGGTAGAGTAGCATATATTGGGTACAGTAATCAAGCCATTTGGACAAGACTATAGGGTTCATAAAGAGGTTAAATGCCCAATTGTCCTGAAAAGTAGGAAGAATCTAGATTAAGAATGACTTTACTTGTAAAAAAGAAAAGAAGAGAAAACTTTTTTTATCTTACTCTAAAGGTAAAATGCTGGAGACAGAAATGGCAAACCACTCTAGTTTCTCTGCCAAGAAAACCCTAAATGGGGTCACAAAGAGTCGGACACAACTAAAAAAAAAAAAAAACTGAACAACAACAAAGACAATGAGTTACTAGAACCTGCTGGGATTATTAGGAATTGTGCCGAATTTTGGGCTTACTCCTCTGAAGATGAAGAAAATAAAAATGAAAAGTATGCCCCAGAGGTACTATGGAAGCTAATTTTATATTTATTCTGCCTATATCTGTGAAGTAAATAATCATTTGTAAAAGCTACCATGAAAAAGTTAACCCAATGGCAAGTGGTTAAATGGATTTGAGGGCTGGTGTTGACATCCTAATAAAGCAGATGAACATAGCTGGTGGGAGCTTGAGTCACTGAGAGAGAAAAGGTCCAACTTTATCCCTCAGGGTACTTTAAAATCATGAGGGCAGATGTTGCCAGCCTGGCTCTGGGTAAGAGAGCCAGTGAATATCCTCACACCACAGAGTTGAAGGAAAAGCTGCTTGGTATATTTAGCTATAAAGTAGAATGCTTGAAGAGGAATAACAAAGTAAAGCTGGAGGAGTTTGGAGGCAGATAGTAGACAACATTAAGCAAGAGGCAAGAGTTAGCATATATCAGGGATACACCAAAAAGAGTTGGACAAAACCCCTCTTTCTGAACACTAAACAGACTTTGATGGTATAAGTGCAAGAGAAGAGAATTAGTTCTGAGTAATGGGCATGCAAGCCAAAAAGGTAAAGATACATAGTGAGCAACTGCATAGACCTGGAAGTAGTGGCTAAATGAGACACAAGCAAAATCAAGTTCAAGATAGAGATAGGGCCACTGAGCTGCATGAAGATCTAAAAGAAGGGGGCTACATCCATATGGCATGAAATGGAAGCTTAATCAGTGAAAGAAGCAAGGAACACTGAACCTCACTTAAAAGAATGGGCACAGAAGACAATTATAACTCTATCATTCCTAAAAATAAAAACTGGCATTACTCAGCACCTTATAGTTGATAAAGTGCTTGTGAGATAGCTAGTACAAGTAATGTTCATAGTGGAAAGAGAGCTAGATTTAGACCAGGTTTCAATCCTTCTCATCTTCTTACTACCTGTGTGACTTTGGGATAAGCCATTTCATTTTCCTGGGTCTCAGTTTTCTATTAAAGTGACTCAACTTAGCATCTGTGAACTTGTTTTGGTTGTTTATTATGTTGATAACTATATTTTAATATAATTGTTTTAATTGGTAATACCATGTATTTTTTATATTTAAAAGCATTATTTTGAGGAAGACTCCATAAGCTTCTGCAGACTGATATTCCCAGAATTCCTAATCTCTTCCGGCTCTAAATCTTTTAAATTTTTGCAACTGTAAAAGCCAGTTGAAAGCAATGAAGATTGAAGACCATCTATCCTGGGGCAGCTAGGTAGCATGGTGAATAGATCACTGGCCCTGGAGTCAGGAAGACCTGAGTCCAAATCTGGCCTCCGACGCTTGACACTTACTAGCTGTGTTACCCTGGGTAATTCACTTAACCCTTATTGCCTCACACACAAAAAATAATTTTTTAAAAAAGATCATCTATTGTAATGCCTTCTTTATATAAAAAGACTTGCAAAGACTGAAAGCAATTAAATGAATCACTCAAAATCACACAGCTATCTAGTGGAAGACATAATTGGAATATAGATTCCCCTATATTCACCTGCATACACATTCTATTACTCCATTCAGTAACATAAAGTAGGTGATGAGGGAAAGGAAGAAGAAGGGAAGATGAGGGAAACTGACAGACATCCAAAGTCAACTTTATCCGCTCCGTAATTTTGCCTAGAAACGACCCTGTTGAGCAGCACACATTCTTTATCAGTATATCCAAATGATTTTTCCCTTTCTTATAAACAGTGTCCTGGCTAAAAGTAAATGCTTGGGTTTTCTTTGACTATTGAGACATTAATGGTAGCAATAGATATGGTGAGAGGTGATTTATTTACAAGGAAATAAACACATTTTTGGTGCTGATACAGATTAGCCAATCTCAAAATTTAGGAATTAAGCACATATACTCTACAGAGAATGGAAGTACATCAACTTTGTGGATGCATCATCCTTAAAAACATGTGACATAAAATATAATAATTCAATGCTGTATTTTATGTACATTTAGGAGTAAGTAGCAGTTTTGTGATGAGTAAAATCTGAAATGACTGAGGAAAAAAGGTTTGAGTTTCTGAGCATATGAATTTATTAAGTAATGCATGCCAGTTGAATAACAAATTGGGACAAAGCTTCCTCAGCTTATCACTGGACCTAAAATACAGAAAGTCAGATTTGTACTCATTAAATGAAAACAGTTAACAGGATATAAACCAAGATGCAGGAGTAGGTAATCTGATTTCTAATTGGAGGAAAGGAATTTTCCAAGTTGGAAGGGAGCAAACAAACAGGTACAGTTCCCCAAAATCTGAAAAAGAAGTGTCCTACTCCCACCACCAAGTGTATTCAATAAAAGGAACATGGAAACAGTAACTGATTGACCAGTACAAATTCAGTTTTCAGATAAGAAATGTGTAATTGTGAGAAAACTCTTTGCATAAATTTGCAGATTTGACTGGGTTTCTGGACAGCATAACCCACATCCTTAGTTAAGGGTTTCTAAGCATCATGGCGAAGTGATCCGGACTCCCAAACATGCAGAGTTAAGTTCAAACAACACAATAACATTTTCTCACAAGTCCCATAATTGAATAAAGTTTTCTCACAGGAGAGACTTTGGACTAGATCTATAATTGAATAGAAAGGAAACAGAGTTAGATCCAGAATTGAGTTACATAATGGAGTCAGTGCAATTCAAACGATCCCCACATTTCCTCTCTGGAAAATGCCTCTACAAAGAATATTTTTATAATGTTTCTTCTCTCATTAAAAATTAGGCTCCTAACTTAATTAGCAAGTTCTAATATTGGTAGATTAAAGGCATTTACAAAAGTAGTACATGCATTTGCAAGTGGTAGGTGACTTTATTTGAAGTTAACTAGTCTATTGGATCTATAATAAATTCTAAAACTATTTTTCTCTTTCATTAAGTGTTTTTTAAAAATTCAAGATTTTAAAGTTATTCAACCAACTAAACTTGCTTAATAACTAATTTGAATTAATAAAGTGTCATTGTACTTTTTCATTCACTTCTCACAAGTACCCTATCAGGATTCTTTTCATTTCTATTCACTGTTCTTCCTATAAGGCATATTTCATTCATTTTATTTATTTCATTCATTTTGTTCATTTTATTATTACTTTGAAGTATTCATAAAGGTCTTTCCATATTTCTTTTATTTATTGCATACAAATATGTATTCCATTTTTTCTCTATTCCTCCACTAAACTCCTACTCCAATGCTTCATGATCTAATTGTCCTCCCACAATAAACTTCATGAGGACACAGACAATTTTACATTTTTGTCTTTTTATTCCTAGAATCTAGCAAGGTGCCTTGTACATGATTTAATAAATGTTTATTGAAATAGAGTGAATTGAGTTCTCAAGGGTTAAACTAACCAAGCATAAACTATTCCACCATCCAACAAAACTGACAAGGATCACTCAAGGACAAAGAGTAAAGAAGTTATGTGGTACTATAAGGGAGTTTCTTTGTAATAATAAGAAAAAACACTAAGAATTTCACTTTCAGTAAGCTTGAAGAGCAGAGAAAATTTTACAGTAAATAACATTGTGTAACCAATAGCTTCAACCAGCCAAAGTTAGTCCAACCTATGCTCAAAGTATAAGTTAATCTTCCAAGAAACGAAGGTGAAGGGATTTGACAAACCTGATTCTCCACACTCCAGGTTATCAGGGACAAGGATAAGTTCTCTTGAAAAAACATAACGAGGGCTTTACAATAACTAATGCTTGTATAAACATATAGACATATTATATCTTATATATTTTATTTTATACCTTTAAAAACTATTTTGAACATTCATTTTTTTAAGTTAATTTTGAATTCCGAATTTGTTTTCTCCCTCTCTTGCCTCCATATTCACTGAGAAGGCCAGCAGTTTGATATAGGTTATGCATGCCAAGTCACAAAAAAAACAAAATTCCATATTAGTCATGTGTGAAAGAATCCAAAGACCAAAAATATAAAC
The DNA here is from genome assembly GCA_028646515.1 of Pseudochirops corinnae. NCBI lineage: Eukaryota > Metazoa > Chordata > Mammalia > Diprotodontia > Pseudocheiridae > Pseudochirops > Pseudochirops corinnae. The sequence continues at coordinate 11,514 of JAQQSV010009624.1, forward strand.
AAACACGAAAGAAAAATAAATTTAAAAATAAATGCTTCAAGTTGCATTTACATTACATCAACTCTTTTTTCTGGAGACAGTATTCTTTTTATCATAAGACATTCAGAATTGTCTGGGATCATTATGTTTCTGAGAATAGCTAAGTTGTTCACAGTTGGCCACTGTACAATATTGCACTTACTATGTGCACTGTTCTCTTGGTTCTGCTCATTTCACTTTGCATCAGATCATGTAAGTCTTTCCTGTTTTGTTTTGTTTTGTTTCTCTGAAAGTTTCTTGCTTGTCATTTCTGATAGCACAATAGCATTCCATCACAATCATCCACCACAATTTGTTGAACCACTTCCCGATTGATGGGCATCCCTTCAATTTTCACTTCTTTTTCATAATAAAAAGAGCTATTTAAAATATTTTTTCTCACATAGGTCATTTTCCCATTGTAAAAAATTTCTTCAGAATAAAAATCTAGTAATAGTATTGCTGGGTCACAGTTTTACAACCTGTCAGACATAGTTCCAAACTGATCTTCATAATAGTTGAATCAGTTCACAACTCTACCTACAATGCTTTAGTGTCCCATTTTTAAAAAATATCCCCATCAAAATATGTCATTTCCTTTTCTGTTATATTGACCAATCTGATATGTATGAGGTGGTACCTCAAAGTTCTTTCAATTAGCATTTCTCTAATCAATAGTAATTTAGAGCATTTTTTTCATATGATTGTAGATAGCTTTGATTTCTTCATCTTAAAATTGTCTGTTAATCTTTTGACCATCTATCATTTGAAGAATGAATTATAATCTGATTTAATTCTCTCTATATTTGAGAAATAAGAACTTTACCAGTAAGAACTACTGTAAAAAAATTTACTCACAGTTATTACTCCCAACTGTATATTTCCTTCCATCTTATTTTCCTCCTTTTGTCCTTCCCCACTTCTCCCTCTCTCCATCTCCATCTCCATCTGTCTCTCTGTCTCTCTCCCTCTCTCTCTCTCTGTCTCTCTCTGTGTCTCTCTCTATCTCTCTCAAAACTGTATTGCTTCTGAATATATCATCCTCCAATTGGACCCCCTTCTCTTATCTCCTTTCCTTCCTAGTTCCCTATAGGGTAAGATAGATTTTTATATGCAACTGAGTATGAACATTATTCCCTCTTGGAGTCAATTCTGATGAGAATAAGGTTTAAGCATGATCTGCTACCTCCTCTCCCTCATCTTCCCCTCCACTATAAAATCTCTTTTGCATTTCTTTTATGTGAGATAATTTTCCCAATTCTTACTCTCCATTCCCCATTCTCCCTGTGCATCACTCTTTCTGACCCCTTACTTTTATTTTATTTTATTTTTTAGATATCATTCCATCATGGTCAACTTATACCTGTCCATGCATACGCCTTTTAACTGCCCTATCAATGATAAAGTTATTAGGAGTTACAACTATTATAATCCCATGTGGGAATGTAAACAGTCTGACTTTACTGAATCCCTTGTGATTTCTCTTTCTTGTTTAACTTTTTGTGCTTCTCTTGAGTCCCATATTTGAAAGTCAAGCTTCCTATTCAGCTCTGCTCTCATCATTAGGAATTCTTGAAAGTTCTCAATTTCATTAAATATTAATTTTCCCTCTTAAAGGATTATACTGAGTTTAGCTTCATAGGTGATTCTTGGTTATAATCCTTGCTACTTTGACTTCCATAATATCATATTCCAAACCTCCTGATGTTTTTTAATGTAAAAGCAGCTAAATCTTGTGTTGTTCTGAGTGTAGCAATACAATATTTGAATTGTTTCATTCTGCTACTTGCAATATTTTCTCCTTGAACCCCAGAGAATCAAGTAAAAAACTTCTTGAGACAATAAATAAATTTAGCAAAGTTGCAGGATATAAAATAAACCCACATAAATCCTCAGCATTCTTATATATATCCAATGAAGTCCAACAGCAAGAGATCATAAGAG
>JAQQSV010009625.1:0-13475 GCA_028646515.1 Pseudochirops corinnae
CGATTGCATACCACCATGGGGGGGGGGGTAAGGGAGGGGAGAAAATCTGTAACTCAAGTGATTGTGGAACTGAATCTTGTAAATTAAAAGTAAATGAGCAAATAAAAAAAAAAGAAAAAAGAAAAAGAAAAACTGGTCAGAAAGAAAATACAGGGGTCTTTTTGATGTCATTGTGTGCAAGATTCTCTTGCATTGCCCATATGTGGATCTGAGTCACAGTCCCAGGGCAAAGAGGAGCACTAAACTCACCAGACCTTATAGAATAGTTGAATTGGTATTTAGTCCAAGTTACACAGTAGAAAAGACCAGAGCACAGGCCAGGAGAGTAATAAACACACCTCATCTTTGATCATGTCTCTTTGGAAGAAGCGAAAGCATACAAGACCCTCAGAACTAGCTCTGAAGCTACACAAAAAACCTTAAATTTGAGACAATTTCCTGCACCACAGGAACAGAGTACAACTTTAATATGAAGTTAAAAGTCAAGAAATAGATCAGAAAAAAATGAGCAAGCAACAACAACAAAAAGATTCTCGTCATAGAAAGTTACTATTGTGTCAAACAAGGTCAAAACATAATGTGAAAAAAAAATCCCAAAAAAATCAAAAAGGCTTTACTAAAAGCTCAAAGAAAAATGTAAATTAGTCTGAGACCCCAAAAGAATTATTTGAAGAGTTCAAAAAAGATTTTAAAAATCCAATAAGAGAGGTAAAGGAAAAATTGAAAAAGAAATGACAGTGAGGCAAGAAAATAATGTCTACCGTTTGTAAGTGAGAAAGATTTCTTGTTTTAACTTAATATTTAAAATAGACTTTTCTTTAAATAAGTATTTTTCTCACTCTCATGGCCTCCTCCCAACACGCAACCGCACACACAAAAAGAGAAAAACTAAATAATTAACACACATGCATATCATCAAGCATGATAAAGCCCTATATTATTCATGTGCAAAAGAACATAATCTCATTTGGTATGTTTAATACATCTCATCTCTGTCAGGAGGTAGGTAGTATTTGGCCTGTTCTATTGTTTACAAAGTTGCATCATTACTACCATGTTTTTTTTTTATTTTTATAAGCTTTTCTTCCTTTACACAGTTAAACATGGTTTGTATACTAACGATTCTTTTGGTTCTGCTTTCTTCACTTATCATTATTTAATAAAAATAACTTTGCATATTTCTATAAAATCCCACTGTTGATCATTCCTCATGGAGTAGCAATATTCCATCCAAGTGAGACACTATGATTTAATAATCATCCAGTTTAAAAGCACATAATTTGTTTCTAGATTTTTACTGTTAAAAATAGCACTGCCATCAAGACTTTCCTATGAATAGTGATATCTTTTTTATTTCTTTTTGACAATGCACTTAAAGTTAGAAACTAACAAGGAAATGCCTGTGCCATGTAGGATTATTTTGAAACTTTTACTATATAATTTCACATTGTTTTCTCCAACAGCAGCACTAATCCATGACTGTTGTCAGCTGTGAATTAGCATACTTAAATTTCCCAGATCCTTATCAATCCTGAATTTTATCATCATTTATCATTTTTGCCAAGCTGATGGGTGGAATGTGATAGATTAAGAAATGTTTTCTTGTGCAGTTTTCTCATTATGTGTAATCATGAATGATTTTAAATGATTGTTTATAACTTGTGTTTCTAATTTTAAAACCTTTCTGTTTGTGTTATTTGCTACCATAAATGGGGAAAAAAACGTTATTTTTTCTCAAGGAAAGAATTTTATAAATAGTAGATAGATTAAAGTCCCGTCCACATATCTGCATTTAACCCGTAATCTGGATGAATGACGATGAGAAAGAGGAGGAAAGAAAGGAGGAGGAAGAGGAGAGTGTATGACAGAGGACAACATGGCTCTTTTGAACGCTGGAAGAGAGGTTCAGATCCCATCTCTGAAACCTATAAAATGTGTGACCCTGGATAATTCACTTTAACTTTCTGAATCTGTTTCTCATTTGTAAAATGAGGGCATAGGACTAGAAGGCCTTTAATGTCTTTCTACCTCTACATCTCTAATCCTCTGATATCATGAGTACTAGATTCTTGGAAAAAAGAGATCCTTGAAGAATTGAGTAGGGAGAACCCCTCCCCCCAACATTTATCAAAGCATAAGGAAAATTATTTTGTTGAGATTCTGTTTTATTATTTGTTTGTTTCTGTATTTTTGTAGGTATATTTAGTTTTCAACGTTCAGTTTCATAAGATTTTGAATTCCAAATTTTCCCCTTTCCTCCCCTCCCCCCTCCCCTAGATGGCATGCAATCTGATATAGGATATATATGTGCAGTTATATTAAACATATTTCCACATTAGTCATTTTTGGTTTTTGTTTTCTTTTGTTTTTGCAATTTACTTGTTTATTTTCAGTTTCAACATTCATTTCCACAAGATTTTGAGTTACAAATTTTCTCCCTGTCTTTCCTCTACCTCCCCACCCCAAAATACCAAGCCTACTAAATACCCCTTCCCCTAATCTGTTCTCTCTTATATCCTTCCCCATTACCCTCTAAATTTCTAGTGAGGAAAGATGGATTTCTATACCCCAGTACCTAAATATCCTATTTCCTCGTTGTATGTGAAAAACAAAAACAATTATTTTTAAACATTTGTTTTTAAAACTTTGAGTTTCAGATTTTTTTTCCCCTTCTTCCTTCCTTACCCAACCCTACTGGGAAGATAAGCAATTCAATACAGGTTGTACATGAGTAGTTACTCAAAACATTTCCATAGTAGTTATATTATGAAAGACTTAACTATAATTCCCTCCATCCTATCTTGCCACCTACTTATTCTATTTTCCTCTTTGACCCTCTCCCTTTTCAAAAGTGTTTAACTACCTTCTTCCCCAGGCTGACCTCACTTCTATTATCCCCCCTCTTATAGCCTTCCCCCATATTTTCCTGTAGAGTAGGGTATATTATTCCCTCCTTAAGCCAAATTCAATGGGAGCAATGTTAACCCCTTCCTTTTCACCTTCCTGCTCTTCCCCTCCATTGTAATAGTTTTCTCTTGCCTTTTTTATATGAGATAATTTACCCTAGTCTATCTCTCTCTATCTCTTTCTCCCTATATATTCCTCTCTCACCTCTTAATTTTTTTAGATATCATCTCTTCATATTCAATTCATCATGTGCCCTCTGTCTATATAGATATGTACATACATGTTCACACACATATATTTATACACACATTTACCATCCTATACATACAAATATGCATGTACACACACACACATTCCTTTTGACTACCCTCATGCTGAGAAAAGTCTTATTGTTATGATTATTGTTTTTCCATGTAGGAATGTAAATAGTTCAACTTTAATAAGTTCCTTATATTTTTTTTTTCCTGCTTACCTTCTCATGCTCCTCTTGCTTCTTTTCTTGGAAAGTCAAATTTTCTGTCCAGCTCTGGTTTTTTCATTAAGAATGCATGAAAATTCTCTATTGCATTGAATGACCATATTTTCCCCTGAAGCATTATACTCAGTTCTACTGGGTAGGTGATTCTTGGTTTTAATTCTATCTCCTTTGACCTATGAAATATCATATTTCATCCCTTTCTATCCTTTAATGTAGGAGCTGCTAGGTCTTGTATTATCCTAATTGTGTTTCCACAATACTCAAATTGTTTCTTCCTGACTGCTTGTAGTATTTTCTTCTTGACCTGGGAACTCTGGAACTTGGTTAAGGTATTCTGAGGAGTTTTCTTTTTTTTAATTATTTTTTTTAGTTAACTGTTTATTTTTAGTTTACATTGTTCATTTCCACGAGATTTTGAGTTGCAAATTTTCTCACCCTTTTCCCCCTATCCAGCACCCCAAAACAGTGATCCCATGTTTACCCCCCGCCCCCATTCTGCTCTCTCCTATATCCTCCCCTATCACCCCTCTGACTTTCTGGCATGACAAGATGGATCTCCTTACACTAGTGCCTGTATATCTTAATTCTCAGTTATATGTAAATAATAAAAATAATAATAATAATAATAATAATTTTAAAATATCTATATATAGACACATGCATACATATATGTATACATATATACATATGTGTGTATGTGTGTACATATGTATGTATGTATGTATATACATTTTAACGTTTGATTTTATAACTTTAAATTCTAGATGTTTCCCTACCACCATCATCACCCACCTCCACTGGAAAGACAAGCAATTCAATACAGACTGTACATGTGTAGTTACATAGAACACCTCCATAATGGGCATATTGGGAAAGACTGACTATATTTCCCTCCTTCCTATCCCACCCCCACTTGTTCTGTTCTCTACTTTGTCCCTGTCCTTTTACAGAAGTGTGTGCTTCTAACAACTCTCCCCCTGCCATCTGCCCTCCCCTCCATCATCTCTCCTCTCATTCCCATCCCTCCTACTCTCCTGTAGGGCAAGATACCCAATTTAGAGTGTATGTGATCCCCTCCCTAAGCCAAATTTAGTGAGAGTAAGGTTGACCCATTCCTGTTTGCCTTCCCATTCTTCCCCTCCATTGTAACAGTTATCCCTTGCCTTTTCTATAAGAGATGACTACCCCCATTCTGTCTCTCCTTGTCTCCTCTCCTTCTATTCCTCTCCCAACTCTCAATTTCACCTTTTAAATATCATCCCTTCTTATGCAATTGATCCTGTGCTCTCTATGTACACATATATACACACTCTCACATCTGTATTCATATGCATATATACCCTCCTATATAGAAATATGTGTATGTATACATACATAAATAAATTTATATTCCTTTCACCTATCCTCGTACTGAGAAAAGTTTTATAACTTACAACTATCGTTTTTCCATGTTGGCATGTAAATAGTTCAACTTTGATAAATTGCTTATGATTTCTTTTCCATCTTTACCTTCTCATTCTTCTTGTATTTGAGTGTCAACTTTTCTTTTCAGTTCTGGTTTTTTCAGCAAGAACGCTTCAAAGTCCTCCACCTCATTGAATGACCGTATTTTCCCCTGAAACATTATACTCAATTTTGCTGGGTAGGTGATTCTTGGTTTTAATCCTACCTCCCCTGATGTCCAAAATATCATATTCCAGGCCCTTCAATCCCTTAATGTAGAAGCTACAAGATCCTGGGTTATCCTGTTTGTGTTTCCACTGTATTCAAATTGTTTTTTCTTGGCAGCTTGTAATATTTTCTCCTTGATCTGTGGGCTCTGGAAGCTGGCCATAACCTTCCTAGGAGTTTCCTTTTTTGGATCTTTTTCAAGAGGTGATCAGTGCATTCTTTCAAGTTCTATTTTGCCTTCTGGTTCTAAAATATCAGGGCAATTTTCCTGAGAATATCTTGAAGGATGCTTTCTAGATTCTTTTTTTGCTCATGGCTTTCAGGTAGTCCAATAATTTTTAAATTGTCTCTCCTGGATCTATTTTCCAGGTTGGTGGTTTTTCCCAGAATATAGTTCACTTTGCCTTCTATTTTTTCATTTCTTTGGATCTGTTTTGTTTAAAAAAAAATTTTGTTTAAAAGTGACAAAATGAAAAATTGATTCATCTTCACTAAAATCATTGCAATTGTCTATACCATGAAATAACACTTTCTCTAAATGCAAAGTAAAATACATGCCTTTTCACTTTCTTGTTAGGATGTAAAATATTATTGCTGGGTTCATTAAAAATCTTAGGTTTATGGTGTATTTTGGAAGCAATGCTCCATGTTTCTCCTCAGTTCTCCACTTTCAAATGGGAAAGAACAGTTGAATTTAAGCCAACTGTTTATTAAATTGGGTTGGAAGCAGCAAGACAGTCCTGTGACTGAGTCTTCCTTCCAACTTGTTACAATAGTGATGTTAGAAATTCACCTAAAAATTGAAATACTCTTCAAGGACTGGTGTTTTGGAGAATGAGGAGGAATGTGCCTCCAATAAATATAACAAATTTTCTGTGCTCTGACTCTTACTGTGTGCACTGCCTTCAGGTACAAAATCTTGAAGAAGAGACACTGTGATCTGAAGTCAGGAAGGTCTAGGCTTGGAAGACCTGGGTTCAAAACACACTTCAAATGTATGACTGTATGACCTTGGGCAAGTCCCTTAAACACTTTCTGTCTCATGTTACTTATGTGTAAAAAGAGGGCAAAAGACTTCATGGTTTCTAAGGTCTTTCTAACTCTAAAGCTATGGTCCTATAAAGACAAAAAGTTGACTTCACTGTAATAAGTATGAGTCAAATATGACACTTTACCAAGAGGTAGTATTAAAAGGTACTCAAGCCTTAGGTCAACTCTTCTTAGAATACAGTTTTAATTGAGTACAATAAATAACCTCCATTTGTCTGTCTTCCTGTTTGTTGTATTTCAATTTATTAAGTTCATACTCTAATATAGTGGTTCTCAACCTTTCTAATGCCATGACCCTTTAATACTCATATGTGAGTGTGTCTGCATGTGGGTGGACTCGCTTGGAGACAGATAGAGAAGGTTCCTAAGACCTTCGGAAATATGTGTTTTCGGACGGTCTTCAGTGACCCCTGTGACCCTTGTAAAAGGATCATTTGACCCCAAAGGGTCGCAATCCACAGGTTGAGAACCACTGCTCTAATGCCATATCTTGATTTAAGGGGAATCCTTAGCTCTGAAAGGTTATTCAAACTTAACACAAGTCCTATTTGATCTAACAAACAGGCATGGAATATATCCAACAATATATTAGGTTTCTGTTTTCTGAAAATTGCAATCAAATAGATTCATCAGATCTACAGAGGTTCTTAATTTGGGATTCAGAGGGATTATGGATCTTTGGATTGATTTCTAGAATTGGTAATATTGGATGGGGAGTGTATACATCTCCACAATCATATACCATATTCTTTAAGTTTTTTTTTTTTTTTTCTGTATCATCTCTCTCTTTACATCTAGGTCATGTATCCATTTTGACCGCATATTGGTGCATGGTATAAGATGTTGGTCTATGCCCAATTTTTGCAATAGTACTTTCTAGCTTTTCCAGTATTATTGCCAAAAAATGATATCTTATCCCCAAGACTTGTCTTTTTTATGTGTTTATTTTAAGAAGATCTGTGATTATAGAAATGTGGGGAATTCCTGGGGAGTTACCTGGGGAGGTTCAAACAAAGAAGATGAGAACATTTTCAGTAACTTAGAGCTTTAGAGTGTTTCCTGAAGCATTGAATGTCTAAGTGATTTGTGTAGTGACATATGGCTATTGGGGAACTGGAAGTACAGTAGTTAGAGTGCTAGACCTGGAGTCTAGAAGATATGAGTCCAAGTGCAACCTCAAACACTAGCTGTTTGACCCTGGACACGTCATTGACAAGTTACTATTTGCCTCAGGTTCCTTTACCCTTAAATGTGGAGTAGAGAGTTCTTAGGAACATATGAATGAGATAATAATTGTGAAGTACTTAGCACATAGTAGTCTCATCATCAACACTTCTTGTCTATACTATATGTCAGAGGCAAACCTTGACACCAGGTCTTCCTGACTCTTAGGCTTATTTTCTCTCAACTATGATGCAGTATGTTTCATTCTCTTCTTATTAATATCACCATCATCCTGTCAATCAATCAGACTTCAAACTTTGGTACATTATTTGATTCTTCCTCTTCCCTCACATCCTACACAGAATCAAATGGTGTCTCATGTTCATTTTACACCCATAACATCTATCACATTCCTCTCCTCCTCTCTGAATAGACTATTACACTATCTCAGCCTATGTTATCCCATATTTGGGCTACTTAATACACTCCTAGTTCATCTATTTGCTCTGAAGTTCCCCTTTCTCTAATTCTTCCTTTCCAAAAGAATCTTTCCACTTAACAAATCTGATGATGTTTATTGTTGTTCAGTAATGTCTTTCCAATTAACAAAAGAATCTTTCCAATGAACAAATCTGATGATGCTTATTGCTGTTCACTAATGTCTGACTCTTCACCACCCTGTTTTAGGTTTTCTTGACAGAGCTACTACAGTTCTTTGAAATTTCCTTTGCTAGCTCATTTTACAGATGTGGAACTGAGGCAAACAGGGTTAAGTGACTTGTTTATGGTCACAAAATTAATAACCAGATTTGAACTTATGAAGAAAAGTCTTTCTGACTACAGGCCCAGCCCAGTACTCTAAACAGTGTGCCACCAATCTGCCCTCATAATATTATCTCTGTTAAATACATTCTGTGAAACCCTGTTGCCTATTAAAACAAGCAAAACAAGAGATCTAAGTTCTTAACCTGAGAATTAAAGCTCTTCACAATCTGAACTCCATCATTATAACTTTGTTCCCCATTATTTCTCTTTACACATTCTTATGTTCTTGTGAGACTAAAATATTATTTGTTCCATAATCTGGCCATATTATCATGGGCTTTTTATGTATCTTTGTATATTACTCTACAAACATCAAGTAATCTCCCTTTTCATTTTTATCTTTACAACACCATTTCCTTCCTTCGGGACTTTTGATTAGTTTTACTGCCTCTATGATGTGTTTCCTAATATTCCCAGCAGACCATGGGCTCTCTTTCAAACAATTCAGTCATATTTAAGCTTTTTATAAGGTGCCCAGAAAGGACCTTCTTTCCAAAACATACTGAAGTAAAAGTTTGCCCTTTCATGTAGCCAGCATAATCAGGTTCTTTAATCTGCTGCTATTTTGATGATAGAAAGAAGATGCCTAGATGACAGAGTAGGGAGAAAACTTAGCCTTTATCACTGTGGATTTCTTACACAAACACACAGAGTTGGTTTAATGTCTAATACCCAGTACATGTATGATAATGAATAGGATTGCACATCACTTTTTGTGTTTGTATTTTTAAATATTACAGTCAAGACACTGGGCCATAAAAGACTGTCAAAACACAGTGGTGCTCAGAGGAAAATAGTTATTATTGTGTATTTGAGGGAGCAGCAGAAATAACCTTCAATTGCTTGCTACAGAGCCACCATTTCTAAGCATGAAAGCATCAAAGCAGAAGATGTTGATGTAAAACTTTAGAAAAGCCACTACATTATGGGTACATTATCATTCAGTGAAAATGCTGCTGCTGAATCATCAGAGGGAAAACACATCACATTCATTAATGACAGATAAATGTCATAGATGGTAGGGAAATATTTTTAAAAATACAATGGCTGAACCAAATAGTTCATGAATTATACATTTAATTAAGAAAAGCCAAATGGGAAGATTTTAAAACTCCCAATTTGCAAGTGTTGTTTTTCTTCCCAACCCCTCTTTCCTTAAAAAATTACAAATCAACACTGCAGTTGCTGTGGATGGAATAGGAAAAAGTTCCGTGATCTTCTGGCTAATTGGAAATAGAAAGGCTTTGGGGAGAAATGAACTGAGGAAGGTCAAGAAGAGGTCTCCTGTAAGCAGAGGCTTTTAGAGGGAAGCTTCTCTTTCCAAAATAGCTAGTCAGGGATTTATACAACAATTTACTTTATTTTTAGTAATATTTAAGTGACAAAGCGATATCATTGGCTTGCTAAATTGGCATTCATACCATATACCAACCAGCAGCAGTCATAGTTGACTGATTAATCTGAAACTGTTTGACAGCTTATTTGGTCAGTCAGTGGACTGAGGACATACGGACACTGTAAGATGCTAGCCATTTATCGTTCTTCCTCTCTTTCTCCCCTCAAAAGAATTAAACACCCCCAAAATTTTATGCTTCAGGCAACAGTTTGAGGATACAAAATATTCAAATTCTTGATCAAGGTTCAAGTTTTCCCTTAATGCCTCCTTTAAAGCTCTGGATATAATGATAAATACTTATTAATTATTAATACTAAGTAATTATATTAATTAATTATTAATACTAAGTTTGCTTAACCTGGCCCTGAGGTATATACAGTATCTTTCAATGTAACAGGCTGTTTTATACCCTTGCCTCTCACTAATGATTTGTTTTGCTCAAGGGCTACAAAGAAAATTTAAAAAGTTCTTCCTAGTTGAAATTATTATTGTTGCAAAAATGGGAAAATTTAATCAACTTCCATTGGTATTAAGGAATTCAGGGAATAAGCAAAAACAAAATTGCATACATGCATGAGCACATGTTTGTGTGTGTGTGTATGTGTGTGTGTACTTTTCTGTTTATGTGTGTATGGAGTGGATGGTTACTTTCTGATGCATTTGTAGATATGCCATTCAAAAGGTTTCCATCCCCCAAACATCTCATCCATTCCCTCATTAAAGAATTGGCTCTCGATAAGATGCATTTCCTCTTATAAGGCAAATGTACTTGTTAAGATTTTAATATTATCTTATTATTATCTATTAACATCTTAGTATAAGATAGTTTTAGTATAATATTAGTATTATCAAGTTAATACCATGGCACAATGCCTTTCATGTGACAGAGGATGCATGCTGAGTTGAATTGAATTGTCCAAGAATCATGAACAAAATTGAACATGACATAGGTAACTGTTAAGAGCTTTAGGGATTAGAGAGGAGAAATATTGATATGGATCAAAGGGCAAAATGGGTCAGGGCAGAGTTGGTAGCAGAAGGGCAGTAGGAAGAGAGAGCTGAGATATTAACTATAATAGATATCATGAAATTGGAGAAGAAGCAACAAAAGGTGGAACTCAGAAAGGCAAGGTAGGCTGGTCTTTATTTCTAACACTATTCCCTTCCCTTCTTACCAATTTTACAAGAATGTAGTTTCTTTTTCCCTTCCCACTATTTGTCTAGGTAGAAAGTAAATTCTTAGATTTTTTTCTGTTTTTTTTTTTCATTCTATTCCATCAACTCTATTGCATTTAATTATCATCTCTATTCAGGTCACTCATAGGTCTATTTATTGAGCCCTTATCTCTCCCCCAATCTCTAGTCCCACATTTCCAACTATCTATTATGCATCTGGAACTTGATATCTTTTAGATATCTTAAATGCAACATTTACAAAATGGAACCCATTCTTCCTTCCCCCTTTTAACCTTACTCTTTTCATAATTTCACTTACTAGTGAAGAAATCATCATCTGAGTCATCCAGGCTGTAAACCTAAGGATCATCCTTCACTTATTAAGCTCTTACACCCCACCTGCCTCAGATGAAATCAGTGTCCATGTCCTGTTGATTCTAATTTCTCAACATCTCTCACATATACTCCCTTCCCCCTTTTGACACTCCTATCCCCTTGGTAAAGTTTCTCAAAACCTCACCCCTCTAATATCGAATAATTTTGTAATTTATTTCTCTGCCTTATGTCCTTCACAGTCCAGTCCATCTTCAAATGAGACATAAAAGTGATCTTCCTAAAGTACAGGTCGAACCATGCCATTCCCCCTTTATAATAAACTCCAGTGACTGTCTATGGCCTCCAAAAAATCCCATATTTTTAAAACCCTTCATAACCTGTCCCTTTCTTACCTTCCTGTTCTTATTCTTTATTCCCATTCATATATGGTATGATACAATGACTCTGGTCTTTGTCCTTGCTCAAAATTTTCCTTTTCTTGACTGCATTTTCACTGTGTTTCTCCCATTCCCAATGACTGGTATCCTCTCTCTCCTGACTTTAATCTCCTGTGTTCCCTTCCATTCTTCCAGACACAGGTAAAATTACACCTTCCACAAGAAATCCTTCCTGACCTCACTCTACCCTTAATGCTATTGCTTTCCCTCTGTGATTATTTCCATTTTATCTTGTATACATCTTATTTGTATGTAATTATTTGTATGTTGTCTTCTTCCATTACACTGGGAGCTCCTTAAAGGTAGAGGAAAGGTTTTTTCAGTTTTTGTATTCTAAATGCTACCACCATACCAGGAACATTTTAGACCCCTAATAAATACGAAGTGACTTGACTTGCTATAGGCTGTTTTTATTCAGTTTTTTCCAACTCTTCATGATCCCAGCTAGTAAAGACGTGCACCTGGATTTGAACTCAGATCATTCTGACTCCAGGTCTGGTATTCTATCCATTGCACCACTTAGGTGGCCAACTTGGTATATAAGATGTTACTAAATTGCATGAATGACAATAGAAAACTCAAGAAACTGAAATGAGGAGAGAGAGTATCTAAGTCTTGCATAATCATCTGTGAAAAGGCACAGAAGACTAGCAGGGAATTCTGAAAGGTATAATCAGAGCAAATTTTGTATACCTACATTGAGATGGTGACTGGAGATTTAATGCTCACAATGTGGGAGATAAGGAGAAGGAAGGATTGCACAGCCTCACTAGAAGCCTGTAGCTCTTTCTCTCTGTGAAAAGAAATCTGATGATGTTCAATGAGCTGGAGCAGATTCATCACAGAAATAGGCACTGAACAAAGATCATGAAACTCTTATGTAGCCCTGGGTATATGCTCAAGGTTATCCATTACTCAGCCAGAGTGTCAGAAGATGAGAGGTAATGCCAGCACAAAACATGGAAACTCCATTTTTCTTCTGTTTATATTCAAAAGAATTTACAATCGAGGATCTTTTTTAGTTCAAAAAAAAAAAGGAACCTTTGAGCATATATTTAGCTGAAGCAGATCAGCAGATGTAGAGGTGAGGCAGAGAGTGAAATCAGCAGAGGGCCAGGAAAACAAGTGAAATGATGAAAGGCTTCAACAGGGACCTACCAAACTGGAGAACACAAAACAAATGAGAGCCAGAACAAAAGCCCCCAAGCGTATTTCTAAAAATAAGGAATGAATTATATTCAAACATGACTGACCTCAATTAAATAGAACCATGGAGCAAAAGGACACCTTGGAAGATCACCTAGTACATTCAGAAGATCAAAATTCACAAGAGGACTTCACAATAATCTAGCCCTACTTCTAACTGCAAGCAGGGACCCTCTTGACATTGTCCTTGAAAATAGTCATCTAAACTATGCTCAAACCATTCTGCTGAAGTGAAGTTTGATTATTCAATCAAGGAGGTCATAGAATCTTAAATCCAGAGTGATCTAGAGTTTAAAAGAATACAGATTCCAACCTGTACAACCCTCTCATTGCTCAGGAGAAAAAAAAAAGTGACCCTGGGAAACTAAGTGACTTACTAAGATCATGCAGTGAGTAGCATCAGAAGAGAGATTAAACCCTAGATCCTCAGATTGCAGAAACTATGGTCCCCTCTCCCCCATTGGAATGCACTAAAGTTCATCTATTCCATTTTCAGAGGGCATTCATAATTAGACATATTTTCCTTACATTAAGTCAGAACCTGATTCCCTCTAGCCTCCACTCATTAGTTTTTTATATAAATACTAGATTTGCAACCAGAGGATGGATATTTAATATGCATGTGTGTAGATAAGTCATTCAACATCCCAAGGTCTCAGTTTTCTTATATTTAAAACAGTTTTAGTGATATTCACATATCTGCTGTGCCACATATAAAAATCACTGTGCCACTTTCTATCAGTAAGTATTTCTTGAGTACTTTAATTGGCAGAAACCGTGGTACAGTAGGCATTGTATATCTGAATTCAAGAGTGAATTATTTTTTTTT
>JAQQSV010009626.1:0-13475 GCA_028646515.1 Pseudochirops corinnae
TATTATTATTATTAACTACATCCAACTGGAACTTGAGATACACAGGCACTGTGGTTGAGAGATCCATCCTGCCCTACTGAAAAGTCAGCAGGGTGAGGGGGGAAGACATAGGAGAGAATAGATTGGGGGAGGGGGGATACATTGGGATGGCTGTTTTGGGACAGTGGGTAGGGGAAAGATGGGGAGAAAATATGTAACTCAAAATCTCGTGGAAATGAATGATGCAAACTAAAATAAAATTTTAAAAAAAAAAGCACTACTATAAGCGTTTTTGTCTCTATAAGTCCAGTTCTTTCTTTCGTCTCTTTGGAGGAGAGACCTAATAGTGATATTACTGGGTCAGTGGCACAGTAGTTTAGTAGCTTTTTGGGTATAGTTCCAAATTGCTTTTCAGAATGGCTGGAGCAGTGCACAGTTCTACCAACAGTGCTTGTTTTCCCACTGCCTTTTTAAATAATTGTTATTTTCTTTTTTTGTCAGTTTTTCCAACCCACTGAGAGTGAGATTAAACCTCCAAGTTGATTTAATGTGCATTTCTCTAATTGTGTCTCACGTCTCTAATATTCTCTAATAGCATTTTCATATGGCGTTTGATAACTTAGATTTCTTTCTTTGAAAACTGCCTGTTCACATACTTTGGTTGTCTTATCAGTTGGAGAATGGCTCTTATTTTTGTAATCTGAATTGGTTCCTTATATCTTAGATATGGAATATGGTATTAGTTCTTAACCTTTGCCATTTAGCTAGATGAAACACAGTTTTCCAAGTGTGATCAGACCAGTGTGTGCAAAATAATGATGAAACTATTTACTTTTTGAGTGGCTGCTGTATTGCTATACACACAGCTGAAGATGACGCTAGCTTTTTTAGCTACACTATTAACCCACATTGGGCTTGTAGTAAACGAAAACATTTAAATCTTTTACTGATGAACTGCTTTTAAGCTGCGTCTCCTCCGTCCTGTACTTAAAAAAAAATTATTCTTAATTTAATGAACACTAAGTAAAAAGAGCATTTCTTGTTTTTTCCCTTTTTGGAGGGTAGTTGGGGTTAAGTGACTTGCCCAAGGTCACACAGCTAGTTTTTGTGTTGGGTGTCTGAGGCCAGATCTGAAAGCAGGTCCTCCAGACTCCAGGGCCAGTGCTTCATTCAGTGCGCCACCTAGCCACCCCAAAAAGAACATTTCTTCTATATGCAAAGTAGGGTAAATAATGAAGATTGTACGTGAAATATCAAATCTCAGTTAGGTACAGTTTGCTTTTCCTACATATATAATAAATTCAATGTTAGTTTCAGAGCTATCCTCTTTGTATTTCCTTCTGAAATTGCTTCTTTCTGTGCATTTTTGTAAATGCTTCAATAACCATTCCTCTTTCCTTTTTTTCTGTGTTCACCCCACCTCTTTTCCTCCTCTCAATCCATCCTGTTCTTGTATAGATAATTTTTCAACCTAAGGGTAGTAAATTCATCTTATGCCTATTAAGTTTCACAGTGACAACATTTGATTCATTCTTCTAACATATTATGTTTTTTTTAATCTGACATCAGCTTCCCCTCTCAACTTTGAGTCATTTTAGTTTTAATATTAGAATGTAAATTCCTTGAGGACAAGAGAATGTTTTGCTCTTGTATTTGTTTCCCCCATACTTAACATTGTGCCTGCATATTGATTTCTTGATTAATGAGCATGCCTTTTTATTTCTTCACCTAAGTAGTTGAGAAACACATTATAAACAGGATAGAGATAAAGACAGAATTTTGTGGCATCCCACTCTAGCCCTGCTAGGTAGATAGTGGTCCACTGATTTATACCAGGGGTGGGGAACCTGCGACCTTGAGGCCACATGTGGCCTCCTAGGTCCTTAAGTGGCCTTTTGACTGAGTCCTAGGTCCTTGGTGGCCTTTTGACTGAGTCCTAGGTCCCTGGTCGCCTTTTGACTGAGTCCAAGTTTTACAGAACAAATCCTTTTATTACAGGGATTTGTTGTGTGAAGTTTGGTTTCAGTCAAAGCACCACAAGTCTAGTAAGACTTTCAGAAAGGGAAGTGAGGTTACTTTGTCATAATTGGTTCTTTGTGAATCTTTGCAGACTTCTAGGGAGTGTTTCTCCTTCTGAGTGCTCAGAAACCATTTGCTGAGTAATCTAATCTAGAGTTTTGCTATGGATCCATGTTAGCCTCACTGTTCTACAATTTCTGGGATCCATATTTTTCCTCTTTTCAAAAATTAGATTCTTTTGTTTATCTCCATTGTGCTGAATTTTTTTTTATTAAAATTAATTAAAATTAAATTAAAAACTGAATTTTTAAACTTCTGAACTTAAAGACAAAGCAGTGTGACTTTAAGTAGTTATACAAAATGGTGGTGGTAATATAAAATTGAATCAATTACAACATGGAATCCCAATCAATTTGATTTTCTCAGTTAGTGGATAGAAAGCCAGCCTTGAAGCCAGAAGCACTGGGTACTTCTCTCACCTACACTGACTGTGCGCCTCTAGTCAAGTCAGGTAGTAAGTTGTAATGAAGATGCCACCTGCATTAGCAGGGACAGCTTGCTCCCCTAGAGTTCCCTATACAGGTGAAAGCAACAGTCCAGTCCCTCTCCCTGTTCAGAGTTTTGGCCTTTTTGCTTCACTTAGTGGTCTCTTCGTCATCATTAGCCTTGAATCCCTGAGGTTCTACAAATTCCATCTCCATCCCCAAATCTCTTCCTTTCCCACATTCATGGGCAAATAATGCATCTTTATACTTCTAGGTCCAAGAACTATGAAAACAAAGAATGAAGCAAAATTTCAGGTTGACCTTTGTGCCCTAGAGGACCCCAAATGGTATAGATCTTAGACTTAGGGAAGGCTGATAAACATCTTTTTGTGTAAAGGGAGAATCTAAGATCCTACCTTCAGGCTGCTTGTAAGTCATGAACTTAGACCAGTGGGATCAATGGAAGACCAAAGCCAGATCCCCACCCCAACCTACTCAAGCCTCAAGGATTCCAAACAACTTTTCCCCATTAATAAGTATGGTTGAATGACAAACACAGACTAACAGTCATTCTTTCAAACTTCCGTAGTTCTCTGAAAGTAAACACCCCTGTGAAAGGGGAAAGCAACAAGCATTCAAACACTTATGATGTGTTAAGGACTTTATAAATGTTGTCTCATTTCATCTGAATTTTTTCTGTGATATTTTTGTAGTCAAAGTCTCAGATCACAGGATCATTTATTTATAGATTTATAATGGATGGAATAATGATATATAATGATAATGATTTATAATTTATAATGATCATTCAGTCTGACTCCATCATTTTAGGCAAGATTATATGTTGTAGCCTGATATTGTGTTTTCATCATATTCACACCTCTGAATTTATGGGTATACACTAAAAGCTCTCCCCACTTCCAGGCTTCCATTGTTTTTTCTATATATTCAACAATAGTCTGCTTTAAAGAAATACGCCTATGGTGATATTTATTCTATTTGTAAATATATTCACATGGTCCATATTTGTTGCAAGGCCATAATAAACTGACAGTGTGATGAAAACTCCAAGACACTGGGATGCACTAAAGTAAAAATAAAAAGCAGAGTTGTAGAGTACTTAATGAGGTTTTTTAATGAACCAAGTAATGTAAAGGAAAGAGCAAGGAATTAGAAAATGTTTCAGATTCCTTCATTGAATTACAACACTTCTCTAACAAGCCCATCCTAACCTCTTCATGACAAGCTGTGGCATTTGTATTGTAGGCTGATGGAAGAACGGAAAGAAAGGATTTTTAACTTCTTGAGTGAACTTAATAGAAAGAAACTTGTCAATGAAGATGATCTTATTGCCAGAGATATTGCAGAAGCTGAGGCTGAAAAGGTACAGGCCGAAAAGGAAAAAGAAGAAAGAAGAAAAGCAAAAATTAAGGAGATTGAAGAATACAGAAATGCCGCGGTAAAGTATTCAGAGTATTCCTTTATGAGAAGCGAAAAGTGTCCAGAGTCAGGATGGGCAAAGTGGTTTTCCTTCAAAGCTAAACTTAAAAAGCCACTGAGGTATCTTTATACTTGAGAGATAACGCAGCATTAATAACTTAGAGAATTGCGGGGTCCATCGCAGAGCGTCAGGGCTGGGATGAGCCTCGCTGATCATCCCCTACAACCCGTCATTTGGCAATAGAGAAAACTGAGGGCCACAGAAATGAGGTGACTAGCTTAAGAATCAGGTCTTTCGACTCCTAATCCGGGGTTTTTCATCATCTTATGGCCCAGTAAGCTCAGTTAGGGGAACTGGGAGGAAGAGGAAAATCTAGCTTCCTCCTATCAGTTTGACCACAAATAAGTAATTTTAGTAACTGCTTGGGTCTATTGTTTTGTCTCTCAGAAAGAAAAAAGGGGGCTGCAAGAACTCTCTAGTCTTATCAAGCCTAAAAACAAGCCTATCAGGGTGGCTAAGTGGCACTGTGAATAGAGCACTGGCCCTGGAGTCAGGAGGATCTGGGTTCAAATCTGCCCTCAGACACTTAACATTTACTGTGTGATCTTGGGCAAGTCACTTAACCTCAATTGCCCTGCCTTCCCCCCTCCAAAGAGCAAAAAAACCCAAAAAAAGTAAAAAAAAAAAAAAGCCCACAAGCCTATCAATTGATGTTTCTGCCTCCCGAACCAAGGATTATGTAGGATAGGGACAGTAAACTATGTGTCCTGGGCAATCTCGTAGGGAAACTCTTTATTTTTGGCATTTCAGGGCTAGTGCTTTAGATTCTGGCCCTCCAAATCATAGTCCTATTTTAAGTTATTCATAGCTATTAAACTAATTTAATATAGAATTAACAAAATATAAGAAAGTATCATTGTCCAAGTAAACATTTATTTAAATTCTTTAGAAAAACTATAGGTCAAGATAACTTTTTTTAATTTAGAGTACAAAATGAACACAGGTGTCTCATTTTCATAACGATTGTATGTATGTGTGCTCATACAAAGGTTGTGCTCATAGCCCGTCTCGAAGCGGCTGTGAGTTAGCGGATGAAGCAGTGGATTTGGAATAAGGCTTTGCCCATCCGCGACTGCCTGGCTTTATGGCCTCGGACAAGTTGCTTAATCCCTCTGGTCCCGAGTTTCTTCCTCTGATTTACCTTACTGAGTCATTAAGAAGATTAAATGACAACGTATGTAAAACTGCTTTGTACACTGTAATAACACTATATAAATGTCACTTATCCTAAGGGTTTCTTTTTCACAACTGGGATGTATTTGATCCATGATTGTTGAGTTTTGCTTGGAATTAGGAGACAAGACCAGACAGGCCATAACAAAACTAACTGACCCATATGGAAATCAGCCCTCAGACCGTGGCTTCATTATTACTTCACTATTCTGGCAGGTTCATTTAAAATAATATTTTTATTGATATGGTAAAAAACAAAAAAAAAACCATTGCCACTTCCCAATGGCTTCTGCCTTTTTCTCCCACCACAATACATTAGATTGTATAAATTAGAACCGTTGGTTGTAAGGAATAAACCTTGGTTGCAGTCAAACAAAACAAATCAAGATATTGGCCATGTGTGAAAATGTATACTTCATTCCACATCTCTAGTCTAACACCTCTCTGAGAGGCAAGAAGTGTACTTCACTATCATGAACTAATCATTCTAATTATGACTAATTACTGCATTAATTAGAGTTCTAAAATCTTTCAGTCTTTTGTTTCCTTTACATTCTTGGGGTCATCATGTAAATTGTTCTCCTGATTTTGTTTTCTCAGCTCCTTTTCAGTTCCCAAATTTTTCTGAATTCTGTAATCATCATTTCTTATGCTGCAATAATATTCCAATACATTCATATACTATGATTTGTTCATCCATTTCCCCAATTTATCTGTCCAGTTCTTTGCTACAACAAAAAGTAGTCCTTTAAATATTTTTGCAGTCTGTCTTTGACATCTTTGGATTCCACATGCCCATCAATGATATTGCAAGATCAAAGTCTAGTGACTTTTTTTTTAGTATAATTCCAAATTGCTTTTTAGAATTATTATTCTGGGGGGAGGAGCCAAGATGGCAGAATAAAAATAGGACCTTTGCCCAGCTCCAGCACCCACCACCTCCAATACATGTAAAAAAAATGACTCTAAACAAATTTTAGAGCTACAGAACCCATAAAGTGACAGAAAAAAATCTGCTGAAGGCAACATGGCAGGCCGACAGAAAGGATCTATCGCACCAAGATGAGCCATGCAGTTCTGGCCCTGGGGCAGCCACAACCAACAGCGGCCAGAGCAGACTTCAGGAGAGTGAATCACAAACAGCTGTGGCAGTTTCCACACTTGTCAACCCATAAATGCCAAAAAGAAAGTAAAACGTCAGTCAGGAACTCTGTTGGAACTGGGTGGAGAAGAGCCAGTCTGGCCCCTGCCCCAAGGGTGAGAAATTGCAGTTGCAGTTGCTGCTATGTGGCTGCCTTCAGAGCTTCTGGCCTGCAGATCATAGAGGGACCAAGCGACCATTCACAGGGTAATAACATTCTTGCTTTAACCTGCTTGGATCTGCGGTCTTGGGTAGTAGTCCTAGGGTGTGTGGCCAGTGTGCCAGAGCTTGTGGGGGCTGCAAAGAGGGTGCCCTCCTAATGGCTCCAGCAGGTGTGAAAACCCCATCAATTTGGGACATAGCTCTCTGCAGTCTGGAAGCAGAGTTCTACCATGGCAAAGAGCTCAAAAGTCAAATAATTGGCTGGCAAGATGAGCAAGCAGAGGAAGCACAATCAGACCATAGAATCCTTTTTTGGGGACAAAAAGGATCAAAACATGGAATCGGAAGAAGTCAACAAAGGCAAAACTCCTGCAGCAAAAGCTTCCAAGAAATGAACTGGTTACACACCATGGAGGAGCTCAAGAAAGATTTTGAAAATTAAGTAAGAGAAGCAGAGGAAAAATTGGGAAGAGAAATGAGGATGCAAGAAAATCATGAAAAGCAAGTCAACAGCCTGCTAAAGGAGACCCCCCAAAAAATACTGAAGAAAATAACACCTTTAAAAATAGGCTAACTCAAATGGCAAAAGAGGCCCAAAAAACCAATGAGGAAAAGAATGCCTTAAAAAGTCGAATTTGCAAGAGATGGAAAAGGAATTTCAAAAACTCACCAAAGAGAATAATTTCTTCAAAATTAGATTGGAGCAACTGGAAGCTAATGACTTTATGAGAAATCAAGATACTATAAAACAGATCCAAACAAATAAAAAAATAGAAGGCAATGTGAAATATCTCATTGAAAAAGCCACTGACCTGGAAAACAGATCCAGGAGAGATAATTTAAAAATTATTGGACTTCCTGAAAGCCATGATCAAAAAAAGAACCTAAACATCTTTCAAGAAATTATCAAGCAAAATTGCCCTGATATTCTAGAACCACAGAACAAGATAGAAATTGAAAGAATTCACCAATCACCTCTTGACAAAGATCTCAAAAAGAAAACTCCCAGTAATATAGCCAAATTCCAGAGTTCCCAGGTCAACGAGGAAATACTGCAAGCTCTCAAGAAGAAACAATTTGAGTATTGTGGAAACACAACCAGGATAACACAAGACCTAGCAGCTTTTACATTAAGGGACTGCAGGGCTTAGAATATGATATTCTGGAGGTCAAAGGAGCTAGGATTAAAACCAAGAATCACCCACCCAGCAAAACTGAGTGTAATCCTTCAGGGGACAAAATGAATATTCAATGAGATAGAGGATTTTCAAGCATTCTTGACAAAAAAACTAGAGCTGAACAGAAAATTTGACTTTCAAATACAAGAAGCATGAGAAGGTAAACAGGGAAAAGAAATCATAAGGAACTTATTAAAGTGTTGAACTATTTACATTCCTACGTGGAAAAACAATCATTGTAACTCATAAGACTTTTCTCAGTATGAGGATAGTAGAATTATTGTTCTACCCTGTAACTAACTACTAAGTGTGCCTGTCTCCCCACAGCCTCTCCAGCATTTACATGATCTGTTGTTGTCTTTGCTGATCTGATGGCTGTAAAGTAAAACCTCAGAATTATTTTAATTTGCAGTATTAAATAACTGAATTAGAGTTATTGTTTATTTGTACTTCTTTTGAAAACAAGCAGGTTCATTTTTCAGGTGACTGGTCATAAATTTCTCTTTTTCCTCTAGTTGACTAAAAAATATGTATTTGTTTTTCTTCCTGTATACATCTAGGTTGAAAGTAAAAATGAGCATAAAAAGCAAGAAAAAAAAGAAGCTGAAGAAACCTTGAAAGCTCTCATCAAGGCAGATAAGTTGTTTTGGGAGTACGAAGAGGAAAAACAGCGAAAAGCGAATGAGGAAAAGAAGATGACTCAATCATTCATCATTCAACAGATAGTAATTATGCAAATCTTCTTATACCTCAGTGTTTTTTTCTTATAAAAAACATATACTGTCCAACATATAGTGTGGACAGCGTGTTTTTCTTTGCCTTTTCAAGTACACTGACAATACATTATCATATTTGCTGGGGAAGATCAGGAGGGACTGAGATTTTTAAACTAAATGACTTATAGGACCAGTTTTGATTTTATAATTACTTTAACTAAATTGAAATTTTCATGCATTGTTAATTTTATCTACTGAAAAAATAGCATGTTTCTAAGTACTTTTTTGTACTTGTAACCTTTTTTTAGCACAAAACTACAGAAAACATATAAAATACAGAGGGTCATGAGATTTCTATCCTTTGATTTGTCTTTTGCCTATATATCCCTTAACATAGACATGAAATTGGGAAGGAACCTCACAAGTTCCTTTTTTGAAGCAAATTGTGGTAACAGAAATTCAGCCACGCGTACCAGGGAAGTCTGTACCATACATACACACATATACACATGCATACATACATGTGTATATACATATGCATGCATATATTTGTATAGATACTCATACATACATATAGATTTATATGAAAATATCTTCTATACTGGATATTCATTCAGCAAATATCATGGAGCTTTTTTGTGTTGCAAGGTATTGTGCATAGTATTATGCTAGGGCAATATATGGGAGAGTTCCTAAAATAGTTGGATAATTCAGTTCTCCAATCATGGATCTAGCACCTGCTATATATAGATTATGGAAACAAAAACAAACAAAACCAAAAACATCCTGTTCTCAAGGAGCTTCCATTCTACTGGTGGGTACAATGGATAAATAGAAAATAATTTGAGAGAGCACTAACAGGGTGCAAGTAGCATAAAATGTGGGAAGGTTCAAGAACAATTTCTTGTAGAAATCAGCACTTGAGCTAAACCATGAAGAGAGCAAGCTAAAGATCCCAAGAGGTTGCAGAGAGGAGGGAGGGCCCAGGGAACAGCCTGGCAGCAGCCTTGGACTAGGTTGAGCACGCTGAGCTGGCCAGTTCAGCCAGAAAGTGGGATGTGTAAAAAGAAGCAAAATGTCTTGAGAGGTAAGGTCATGTGATCATAGAGTCATAGATCTGGAGCTGGAAAGGGCCTTCAAGAGTATATGCAGCCAGATTGTGGAGGGCTTTAAAGACAGACTGAGAAGTTTGGATGTAAGTTTTTAGTAGACTTGCACAAAATAATAAAGAGTGAAATAAGCAGAATCAAGAGAACACTGTATACAGTAATAGCAATACTGTTTGAAGAATAACTGAATGACTAAGCTGTTCTGAGTATTATGAATATTCAAACCAACTACAAAGGACATATGAAGAAAGATGCTATCTACCTCCAGAGAAGGAACTGAAAAATTGAAGTATGTGTAGTATGGTTTCACACACATGCGCACTACGTGTATATGATCTGTGTCAAATGGTGGCCTTCCCTGGTCCTGGGTGGGGAGAAAGGAAGACAGTTTGGAAACCAATAAAAACACTTTTTAGCAGGGGAACGACATGATCAGATCAGAAGATTAGCATTGCAGCTGTACAGACAGATAGTGATAAGGTTCTCATCTAAGCTGATGGCAGGGTAAGTGGAAACAATGGAATGGATGTGAGAGCTGCAGCAGAGGAGTCTGTGTAAGGAATGGGTAAGATTTGACAACTGATTGGATAAAAAGAGTGAGAAAGGAAGTAGCCACCAGTATGACTTGATTTGATAGTGGCGTTCTCAACAGAAACCAGACGTTTGGAGGAAGGTAGGGTTTAGAGGGAAGGTAAATTAGTTTAGTTTGGGACTTGTTAAGTTTGAGATGTTTGAGATAGATTGCCCCACATGCAGTAGGATATGTGGGACTTGAGTTCAGGAAAAGTATTAGGACTGTATATATATATTTGGGAATTATCTACTATGTAGAGTCAAAAATTAACCCACAGGAGCTGGTGAGATCAGCAAAAGAGAAGGCATAATGAGGTTTAAGAGATCCTAGGCCCTAATCATGGGTGATACTCAAAGTTTAGAAGGCTGGAGGACAGATAGATGATTTTCCAAGGAAAATTGTGTGGGAGAAGAATGAGGAGAGAAGTGTCATAGAAAGAAGCTGAGAGGAGGAAGTATCCAGGGAGATGGATAGCTTTGTCCAAAGCTACAGAGAGGTCAGGAAGGATGAGGACTAAAAAAAGACTGTAAAATTTAGCAGGTAAAGAACATTGGTAAAGATAGTTTTATTAAAGCATTATGTAGAAGCCATTGAAAGGAATTGAGGAATAAGAGGTAAAGCAATTGAAGCAGTGGATGATTTTTTTTTCCTAAGAGATTGGATGTGAGGGTGAGAAGTGATTTAGGAAAATAATTAAGAAGGATGGCAGGGGTAAGTAAAGGTTAAGGATGAGTGTTTTTGTAGGCAACAGGGAGTGAGTGAATAGACATGGTGAGGTTTAAGAATATAGGAGAACTTGAATGATGGAAAGAGATGGAATCAAGGGCACTAATGGAGGTGCTGGCCTTGGCCATGGCCTGAAGAAGAGGAGAAGAGAATGGGGGCTAGGGTCAGTAGGTTGATTTGCGGAAAGGTGCTCTTGTCAGATGGCCTCAATTTATTCAATAAAATAGGTAAGGCTAATTGCTCTGTTGAGGGATAAGGGAAGGGAGTATAGGGAAACTGAAGAGAGAAGAGATTTAGAATAGCCTCTGTGAGGAGTGTGGGTGAGTGTTTCAGGGAATAAGTGTTCCATATGTGTGTATATATATGTACACACACATACATACATATACATATGTACACACATACATTTACAATGGAGTATATACAGTGAGGGCCAATTGAAGTTAATTTGTAGTGGACTCAGTAGGCATATTTGTGTGACTTCCTTCACTTAGATAAGAACACATTTTGAAAGCCTTAAGATTATAGATACAATTTTAGTTGGTACATATCTTTAGAAATTTCAGAAAATTTCTGATTTGCAGCTTAAACCCATAACAGGCTTGGTGCATAGTCAGGTACAACTCTTTCATAAAACAAATTTAATTGAATTAGTATTCTGATCATATTAGCCAATGTGTAATTTCTCCCTTCTTTTTCAAATAGGCTGAAAAGAAGGTTAATTTAAAGCAACAAGTGGAAAATGATTTGGAATATGACAGAGAGACTGAAGTTCTTGCTCTTGAAAAGGAGAAGGAATTTAAGCAGTATGCAAGAGAAGTCATTGAATCTGAATCTAAGTCAACAAAAAATATTTACCCTCTGTTAAGAGCTGTAAAGCTTGGTCCTGGAGGTGGCCGAGGGCTACCTTTTAAAGGGAGAGGTGGAATCAGGCCCAGCTATCAGTCCAGGGATTTCTATGGAACCCAGCTCCCTAATTATGTCTCTAGGAGACCAATGGAAGGTGATAGTATTGGAAAGACTAAAGGAAGACTAGGTTTTACATGGTAGAAAACAAATTTTATTTTTTCATTTTAAGGAAGACTTTGTCTCAGAATTTTAATGCAGTTAACAGAAAAGGTATTTTCACTGCGTATGTCATTGAATTACAATCCTACTTCTATAAATAAAATGACTGTTCGTTGAAATACTGCTGTTCTGTGTATGATAGTGATGGACTGTTCAAGTTATGCCTTGAAACATGAAGCCCCTAAATTCATACTTTTAATTCAAGTAGCCGTTCAAGTAGAATAGGAATCAATGTAAGAAATTGTTTGGAATCTTCTGAAAGGCCTTTCTATTTAAAAAAAAAAATCCCATACATTATGACAAGAGCTGGAAGTATTGTTTGAGTAACTCCAACCTTTGTTAGGCTTAGATACAGAATTAAACCAGGACTATTAATGATTGGTTGATGAACTTTTTCTCCCTCACATTGCTTTTTTATCCTTTGGTATAAGGAATGGCTCTATGGGTAAAGGGGGAGGAGTGACAATGTTTTCAATGCAGAATCTGATGTGAAAACAAAATATATCAATAAAATTCAAAAACTAAGAATAAAAAAAACCTAGAAAATTCTGTTTATAACTGTGGCAAAGGGATGAATCAATCAACTATGACTTCAATGAAATAACATTAACTTGATTATGTAAAACTTAAAAAAAAAACAACTTTGGTCACTGAGGCCAAGGAAGAGGCATAGAAGCAGGAAAACTCCGTGGCTCCCCCATAACCAAATACCTTTATAATACCTATAAATACCTATAAAATATGACTCTAAACAAATTTTAGAGCTACAGAACCCACAAACTGACAGAGAGAAGCAAATCTCCCGCTGAAGGCAGCCGGGCAGGTGGACAGGAAAGGTTCATCCCAGCATGCTGGGAGTGGAGCCCAGCCCTGCATAAGCCTGTGGTTTTAGCTCCAGGGTGGCCCTGACCAGCAGTGGCAGCTAACTTCAGGAAAGTGGATCACCAGTAGCAGTGGAGATTTCCGGAATTATCAACCCATAAATGTCAAAGAAAAAGTGAGAGGCCTTTGTAGAACTCTGTTGGAACTGGGGGGGGGGGGGGGTGGTGGAAGGGAACAGAGGAGTGGGCCCGGCCCCTTACCTCGGAGCTAGAAGTAGTGGAGGTGTGGTGGCCCTGCAGCCGCCTCCACATGGCTGCTTCAGAGCTGCTGGCCTGCAGATCATAGTGGGGGCCAAGGGAAACATTCAGAGGGTAATTGCTATTGCTTTAACCTGCCTGGATCTGGATCGTGGTCTTGGATGGTGGTCCTGAGGTATATGACCAGTAAGCCAGAGTTTGTGGGGGCTGCAGAGATGGCACCCTCTTAATAGCTCTGGCAGCTGCAAAAACCCCAGTGATTTGGGACAAAGCTCTCCCCTCTGGAAGCAGAGTTCTACTCAAACCAATGAGGAGAAAATGCCTTAAAAAGCCAAATTTGCCAGATGGAAAAAGAATTTCAAAAGCTCACTGAAGAGAATAATTCCTTCAGCATTAGATTAGAGGAAATGGAAGCTAATGACTTTATGAGAAATCCGTATACTATTAAACAGATCCAAACAAATGGGAAAATAGAAGGCAATGTGAAATATCTCACTGGAAAAACCAGTGACCTGGAAAATAGATCCAGGAAAGATAATTTTAAAATTATTGGACTACCTGAAAG
>JAQQSV010009627.1:0-13475 GCA_028646515.1 Pseudochirops corinnae
AAAGAGGGGGAGAAAATATGTAACTCAAAATCTTGTGGAAATGAATGATGGAAACTAAAATAAAATTTAAAAAAAAAAGAAGTCAGAGTTGAGCACATGGAAACCCTACATTATAAGGGACAGTCATAGGAATGTGACAAGTTCTCACTGATCATAATCCCCATTATCTCATTCATGGCTGCTGCATGAAGCTTCAAAAACTACCAGCACAGTCATCAAGGAGGAACAGATGGGTGCCAGTGGCAATGATGGACAGCAGAGGGATAAATCCTAACCATATGTGTTGCTACTCATCCACCCCCCTCCCTTATTCATTCAACCATAAAGGTCAGATTGCCCTAGAGATTAATCAGTCATTTCTTTGATAGCCCCTGGAGGGAACTGGAGATTTGGGAAGAGCTGGAAAGAGAATACTAAAGAACAGATGTTGTCTGGCACCCCTGAGAACTTCTTCTTACGGGGTTTAGAATCTTGGGAACTCTCCCAGTCTGCTTGGAGAGGCGATCCAACTCTTCCCACCATTTGTCATTCTCTTCTTCCGCCATGTTCCTTTCTTTAGTCATGTATTTCAATGCTACTTCTCTTGAATTATTTTACCCTACTTCTTACCCTGGACTTCTTCCTCCTTATATTCCTTTCTTCTCCATTCCCTCTATTTCACTGTAAAACAGGTAAGCCAATCAATTGTTTGTACCTCCCTTTCAAAGTCAAGGTTTAAAATGTATTGTTAATGTGAGCTTATAATCAGGAGTGTCAGCTGTTATCAACAGATGGAGATACTCTGATTTAAGTGGGAGTCTGGTGACCTTGACAGAGTCGATGTTATTTGGCCAAGTCTGAAAATGTCTGGATCAAGCAAAGCTCTCTTTATGTCACTCAAAAGAGTGAGAGACAGTGCTGTATAGGGAAAAGAACCCTGGATTCAAAGTCATACAGAGTTCTACCTCCATCTGAGACTATTAGCTGTGTGGTACTGAGGAAGTCACAACTTCTCCGGATCTCAGTTTTCTCATCTTTTAAATGGGGATAATAATAACTGTACTACTTCCCTCAAAGGGTCATTGGAAGAAAACTGCTCATTTTAAAGTGCTTTATAATGTGACATTTTCTTCAAAGGGTATAACCACTGTTTACTGCTTTGACACTGTGGTCATTGGAACCACAGAGAGGTACCTGCTCTATGGTTCTGTTATCCTCAGCTTAAGCAATATTTTTGGTTCATTCTGGATAGCAATGGTTCTACCAGAATGTCCAATCTCATTCTGTCTTCTTAATTCTAGTGCTTTCATTAGTTTTGGAGACAATCACATTCATATAATTATTTCCTACTAATCTATACAGAGCATGTTTGCACTCATTGATTGATTTATTGTCTTTCCAATTAGATTGTGAGCTTCTTATGAACAAAGACTGACGTTTACCTCTTTTTATATCCTGGCACATAGAAAATGGTTATTGACTCAGTGACTCTTACTGACAATATGACTGTCTTATTGTCTACAATTTGAAAGACTTACTGATTAACCATTTTGCTGCAGCAAGTATTTGGTCATGAAGACTTCTCTGGAGTTATTCTTGTTTCATTTTAGTGTGATCCACTGTTCATTCTCCATTTGGATTTTTTGTTTCCTTGGCAAAGATACTGAGGTGGTTTGCCTTTTCCTTCTCCAGTTCTTTTTACAGGTGAGGAAACTGAAGCAAATGGGTTAAGTGATTTGCCTGCTAGAAAGTATCTGAAGAAGGATTTGAACTCAGTTCTGTTCTTTCTCCAGGTCCATCACTCTTGCCAATGTGCCACATTGCTGCCCTCCTCTCTGGAGTTATTAACTCACTTCAGGCATGTCCAACTCTTTGTTAGCCTGTTCGGGGTTTTCTTGTCAAAGATACTAGAGTGGTTTGCTATTTCCTTCTCCAGTTCGTTTTTACAGATGAGGAATTGAAGAAAACAGGGTTAAGTGACTTGCCCATGATGACATAGCTAGTAATTGCCTTATTACAAAAAACAACTTGGATGACCCCTTTAGTGTCTAATCCTGAATTCTCAGCTAGAGCATTGAGCATGGCTGCTGGACAGACCTTATTAAGTAGGAAGCAGGCCTTTGTGGATTTTTTCTGTCTGTTAGAAGTGCTACAAGTAAAATTGGGAATCTATGAGCAAAATAGTTTAGATGGTTCAGAGAAAAGGAACAAACCTGGACAGTTATCCCTCATCATTCATTATGGCAAATGATGGATGGATGGAAGAATTAGATAATGTTTGTGAAAGTTTTTTTTTTCTTTAGGTCATTGGTAAGAGTTTCCAAGATACATATAATGAAATTTTATATTTCACAAGTTTTTGCCTATTTATAATCAAAGTAATATAATAATGTTTCCTACAAATAGCCCTGGGAAGATTTTATTTTCAGATGGAAAAATAAAATGCTAACTTGATTTTCTTTCCTTGATGGCTTAAGGAACGGCCAATTGGAAATATTTTAGATTCCATATTCTATTAATTAATGTTTTTTTTTAACCTGAAATAGGATTTCCAAAAGCCCCCAATCATCTAAATATCTATTGGCCCTTTAATAAATGTTTGTTGAGTTGAATTGGGGAAAAAAACCAAAACTATTTCCCTGAGGGCAATGCTACATAGGATGGGAAGCCTGATTTAGGAAGTTACTCCTAGAATCAGGGAGTGACTTTACACAGGGTCTAAAATACAAATCACAAGATTGAAAATGTGGTCAACTGTCTCTGACATTTTGCTTAAATACAAATATTGTATTTGTATTTCTCCAGTACTTGAAATTTCTGACTGGTCTAGACCATATCTCTTTTAGACCATCTATCTCATAGATACACCTGTGGTGCAGGGGTGACCATGGACTTAAAAGAGGAAGACGTGAGTTCAAGTCTTGGCTCCACTGCTTATGACACCTGTGACCCATAGGCAAATCACTTATTCTTCCTGGACCTCAGTACTTTTGCCTGTAAAATGGAGTAGGACTAAACTAGCTAAAAACATCTTTTCTAGCTCCAAACCTGTGGTTCTCTTTAGGTTTTAAAACAGTGGTTCTCAACCTGTGGGTTGCGACCCCTTTGAGAGTCGAATAACCCTTTCACCAGGGATCACAAGGAGTCACCTCAGACCATCGGAAAATACATATTTCCGATGGTCTTAGAAACCAAGACGCTGCTCCTTTATCCATCTCCAGGAGGTCGGCCCACATGCAGACACACCCATATACGAGTATTAAAGGGTAGCAACATAAGGAAGGTTGAGAACCACTGTTTTCAAATAATGTATTCATTTCAAAATGGTTAGACACTTACCAGGTATGAAACCTTGGGCAAGTCACCTGCAACCCCAAAGGCTCTGGTCTAATCATGAAGAGTCAGACGTGACTGAACAAAAAATTATTTTTATAAAATTCTTTAAACCCATGACATTTCTTCTCTCCTATAACACCACTATATCTGCTAATAATACCCAAGCAACATAGTTTCTTCACATATCTTAAAATACAGTAGGAACATGATAAATATTGATCATTGTGGTCATAATTTTTCCCTCATTATCACAATCTTGAGTATTCAGACATTCTTAATTTGTTACTTTATTTTTGTTTCCTGTCTTTCAACTTTGCCCTTATTTTATCTGTCAGTGTTTCTTATTAGCCACATCTTCAACCATAAAGATTTCTTCTGTTCTTTAAAGATGAACTTCCTTCCTTCTATTACTTTATTCTCATTTGGTTGTATCATGTAGTTCAATAGCTTCCTGTCCTAAAGTGTTCCTTCTTAATATCATTTTCTGAAATATTCAAATACATTCTGAATTTTCAAATTCCTCTGCATTATAAGCTACTTTTACAAAAAAGAATTTCTGTACTTAGCATTATATATTGTGACCCAGCATTCCCTTGCACCAAATCATTGGTGAATTAAGCAGATCCCCTCTAGCTAAGGCAATTGATTTAAAACAGTGGTTCTCAACCTGCCTAATGCTGTGACCCTTTAATACAGTTCCTCGTGTTGTGGTGACCCCCATCCATAAAATTATTTTTGTTGCTACTTCATAACTGTAATTTTGCTACTGTTATGAATCATAATGTAAATATCTTACAGGCAGGATGTATTTTCATTGTTATAAATTGATCATAACCCACAGGTTGAGAACTGCTGATTTAAAATGTCATTTTTTTTTACTGATAGGAAAATTACTCTAAGAGATCATAGATTTTGAGTGAGAAGGGACCTGAGAGATATCCTAGTCTGATCCTACCCTCTTTATAATTGAGGCAACTGAGGTCCAAAGAGCTTATAATTTGCCCAAGATTGTCTAGATAATACATAACGGAGTAGATATTTATGCCCTTTCTTTGAGCTATAGATCAAACATCCTTCCATTATAATACATTGTCTTTCTTATGTGGGGCATGGTTACTAAATAGATGAGAAAAAACTCACAAAAATTACTTTGAGAAGTAGAGATGTGAATAGAAAGAATAGAAGATAATAATAGAAAATTGTAGTAGAAAAGAAAAAAAATATTGAGTGAGAGAAGGTTGAAGATTCATTCTTTAACATCTGTCTTCAATTATATGACAGGAAAAAAAAAAGATTCTAGTTAAGGGAGATTTCTGAGGCAGGTCCAAGTACACCTAGATAATGAATCAGGTATTTCTCAATTGAAAGTCATTTAAACATAAAACCATGTGATGTATATTAAACTAGGAAAGAATGATCTTTGCTTCCTCAGGGAATTAAGACTTGGCCTTTTTATGGACGTAGTTGTGAGTTCTCTGTGTTTTATATTTTTATAAGATATAAAATATGTCTTATGTTTAAAATATTATTAGCCTAAGTACTTGCAAGAGATGTCTAGACCCTTTACCTTCTCTGTAGAGAAGTAGAATGGGTAAAATTCTGATGTTTCTAGACCCTAAACTCTGGATTCAGGCAGGACCAAGAAAGAAATTTTAGGATGATTGCAATGATACTGGGATTTGAAGATCTTCCATGCCCCTTGAACTTGCTGACATAGCAGGAAGGGGTGGAGCAAGAGGAAGCCCAAGCCAAGCTAGCATCTGTGTAGTGGTGACCAGAAGAGTGGCGGCAGCTGTGGTTGCTGCGCAAGCTCCTTTTCCTTTGAACCTGCCAGAATCTCTGCTAAGGACACCTGCTGAGGACTGCCAGGGACAGGAACTGTGGGGGTCCAGAGCTGCTGGGAGCAAGCTTCCCGGACACTGAGCAGTTATGTGAGTGAGGAGAGGAGGGTCTTTGCCTGAGGTAGCCTGTCCTGTTTTGAAGGCTTGAGAATGTAGGTGTTTACTACATTAACTACATGTGCCAAGTTCATAACTACTGTGTTGGCTTTGACTTTCTGGTTTTGGGACTCAGTTTTCTGATATTTGAATAAATGCTCTAGCTATATTTCCCATGTGGAGAGCCTGTTACATTTTGTGATTAATAACCATATCAGCATACTTATAGTTACTGTAGGCATTGTGGATACTGCATTGTTGATACAATGATGTTCTTAAGAATATAAACCTAGATATCCAGCTCTGATCCATGGATTATATCGTTATATCAGACTTAAAAAAAAAATATGTGAAAGACCACACAAAACATGACATCCTTTATGGTGAGGATAAGACCTTTTCTCAAAGTAATTTTTATTCCTTTAATTCAGGTCCTAGCTACGTGCTCACTTAAAACTAGTATTGTTATGGCATGGAACAGGGAGGGAATTAACATTTATTAAGTGCCTACTATGTGCCAGACACTTTGTTAAATGCTTTCCAATTAAAAGAAGAAAATACACTTACTCTTTATTAACCCAGTAAAAATAATTCAGCATAACTTAATTTTAACAGTAAGATTTATTTAATTTGTACACATATTAAAACATAGCCTACAAATTTTCATGGTAGAACTAATCTAAATGCCCTTCTGCAATGCTTTCCCTTCTGTGATTGGGCTTTCTGCCAATTTATTTTCTGAGTCAGCCCATGTACATATATTTTTTCACCACTTTTTACCCAAATCTTATTCTTTGTGTAAATTTAATCAATTTCTGCAAAATCAATTGGATCAGGCAATAAATACATCTATGTTCAATAAGAAAATCAAATACTGAGATTTAGTTGCTGTCATAGTGCCTTCCATACCACAGAGGCTTAATAAAGGTTTATTGATGGATTGATGTCATCCGTTGTTTTGGCCTGGTTTATTAAAGTATACTTTTATACAGTTCACTTTGCACTGGTCTTCCAATGATATCAGAATCACCCGGATCAATGACAGCCGGTGTACGTACTCTGTAGTACTTCCCACATGCCATTGTAGTGACGTACACCAGTTTTGGCCAACATAGCGTAATATGCGACCTCTGGTTTCCTTAAGGCTGGGCAGTTGTTGGCTAAGATGACCAATTTGACTTTGCCTTGTCTCATCATTTTCAGGATCTCTTTGTAGCCTAATGCATATTTGCCACTTTTCATGACCAGCTGGAGCTTTGAGTTGATGTACTAGGTACTTTTTCGTCTTCTTTGTGGCCACCATCTTCCTGCCTGCAGTGCAGGAGGACCCTCAGCCAAAGACCTGCTGCCAAGATGGCCTGGAAATGTGAAAGAAACATTTTTATTTTTTATCTGCAGCCTCCATTCCTGTAGACATGGCCATAGGTATGGCCCTTCTGAGAAAACACCTTCACCTATAAACCCAGAATGGCAGAATGCAAGAGTACTGGAAGCAGGGAGCACTGGCATATATCCAGTTGTTTTTAGGTCTTCCCTTTGAGATAATAACGCAACAGAATCCATTACAAAAGCAAAACAAAACATAAAAACAAACACAAAAACAACTTCATGAGAGATACATAATTTCCTCAGCTTTGTGGTAATGGAAATGGTATAACAAATAACCAGACACACATGGGTATTCCCCAACAGTGCTATCCCGGTTGGGACAACATGTATTTTTCTCTCCAGGAAATGCAGAGCAAAATTAAGGTTCACATTTTACGAGTGCAACTGAAAATACTGTTATAGTCTCCAGGACTGGAAAACCTTTCCCACTAGCTACATGGCTACAGGGTTTGCCTTCACAATAGCATTAGCCCTGTTTTGCGTTTCTCTCCATCAAGAGTGCTTCCTTATAAGAGAACCAAATAAGAGGGTTCCTCTATTTCCTTGTTTGTCCTGGAGATACCCTCCAAATTCAAAGGAAATGCATGAATCCCCAGTCTCAACCTTAAGCTGCAGTAAGGTGGCACCACCTAAACCAGAAACTACATTTCTCCTCTTGCACTTTTATTTGAAATAACTTACACAAATCTAGCCTCATTGACATGCAAAAGCCATGCCTCCTTTAGGGATAAATAAGCATCTATCATGTATTTCAATACAATTCAATTTAGCAAATAGTGATTAAGCACCTACTAAGTGCTAGGCACCCCTTCCATTCACCTGTTCCTTTTGATCCCTTCTCAATGCATTCTACTTTGAAAGTCTTTCTCCACACCCAATCTCCAACACACATATACACACATTTGGGATTCAGAATAAAAGAAGTAACTATGTAAAGAGGGCAATGAACATAAATGATACCTGTGGGTAATAGGTTTGAAATTGCTATGTTACTTGGTAACTGGATATAATTACAAGTACCACCAATTCTGCTGGGCTCTGGTGCAATTATCACCCTCATTTCTAAAATAAAATGAAGGTATTACTCCAGTGTTGTCACAATTCAGTGCCGTGGGAACAGCGATCTGATTGGGAGGATAACAGTGCTTCAGCATATATTTCCTATTTCTCATCCCACGTTGGGAGCCTTTGAGTAAGGAAACCTTAAAATGCACAATTCTGTATGATTAAGCCCATAGAATCACAATTCATCATCATTATGGCAAGGCAACTGTAGGGTTCCTGAGTAAGGAGAAGGAGAAGCCTGATCAGGGACATAGCTGAATTATAACAGCGGGCAGGTTACTGTGTATTTGGGTAGTAATTAAAGACCATTGAGTGATACTTTTCAGTCTAATGAGTGATATTGCGGCTGCCTAACAACAGGGAGGCCCCTGTGTGTTACTGCATATTTCCACAGTATTTACCGGGGAGTGAGTGTTATTGCCTGGGTCTAACAGCAGGGTGCACTGCTCTCGATGATTCCCTGAGAGCTTCAGCCTAATTAGGGGCGGAATGGGATTGTCGCTTGGATGTAATGCTAAGCCTGATCTAGTTTCTGTGTTGTTCCATAGTAATTACCAAATGACCTACCACATTTTCCAGAATGTTTACTTTGGCAAAACAGGGGAAGAAATTATCAGTGTCGAAGGTCTAATGATACTGATATTTCCAATTTGGTTAGAGGATTTGTAACATGCCCAAATGCTATTGCTGGAGTCCTGCAATCACTGGAAAATGCCAGGGCAAGGCGCATGTTTTTCCTAACTGCGGCCTTGTTTCTCCTGGCTTTCTGCCCTTTGGCTGAGGAGTGTGCCAAAATGGTGTGGCTTTGTTCAAGCTGCTGAGGAGTGAACGGATGACAGAAATTTGAGCTATTAAAGGAGATGCCTTCTCCTGTATCTTTACACATACTAGGGATGCCCTCGCTTGTGACCATGGAGATAACTAGAATGAGACAAATGGAATCTTGTATCACAGGGCCAGCTTTTATGGCAGGAGGTGGAGGTGGGGTTGCTGAAGGGTATGTCCACCTTTAAGTGCTTCCATACTCTGCCTCCACTTCCCCTTGTGACCTTCTCCTGAATGCCACCCTCAGTATCTCATCTCACATAGCACCTTAATTTGAAGCTCCTTGTACTTAAGGCTGAATTAACTTTCTTTTAGTAAGTGGTTTGCTTGCTACATGGAACTCTTCTATCTCTCTCTCTCTGTCTCTCTGTATCTCTGCCTCTCTCTGTCTTTTCTCTCTCTTTCCCTCCTTCCCCCCCTCTCTTTGTCTCTCTGTCTTTTTCTGTCTCTCTCTGTCTCTCTGTCTCTGTCTCTCTGTCTCTCTCTTTCCCTCTCTCTCCCTCTCTCTCTCTCTCTTTCTCTCTCTGTGTGTCTGTCTATCTTTCTCTCTCTCTCCTCTTTCTCTTTCCTTCTCTCTTTCTTTTTTTCTCTCTCTCATGCTCTCTCTCATCCACAAAACAAAAAAAGTGCTAGTATTAGCTCTATATTATGTATCCACATGCCTCTCCATACTCTCTAACCATAATGGATCATCCCCATTAATGGAAAACCATCAATTTGTGGTCCAAAATTCAGAATGGTAGTATGAAGACCTGGGTGTGTTGCCTAGTATGGCCACTTTCTCACTGTGTGACCATAAATAAATATTCTCTTTCTCCTCCTCCTCCTCCTCTTCTTCTTCTTCATCATTATGATTATTATCCTCATAGCATTATAAATATAAAGATGGAAGGGACCTTAGAGGTCATTTAGTCCAACTCTCCCCTTAGAGATGATGAAACTAAAGTCTGAAATGGTGAAGTGAATTGTCCAAGGTCACCACTTCTTTGAGTTTCAGTTTCATATGTAAAAATGGGAAAATAAATATTGCCCTGCTGATGATTATTGTAAGGAAACTGATTTTACAAACCTTAAAGGACAATAGAATTATGTGTTGTCATTTTTAAAACAAGGTTGTAGTGCCAATGCAATATTCACAGGGCCAATGGTCACTATAAATATGCCTGCATAGTATTCAATAGCAAAATGATAACAGACTCTTAATATAGAAGACAGAAGCAAAACATTTATTCAGACACCAGAAAACCAAAGCCAAACACCAGAAAACTGAATCCATCATAGCAACATACAAGTTAATGCACCACAATGTAGCAGAGAGCCAAACCATCCTTTTGCCTTCCCACAAATCAACACAACACCAATGTTTACTCACAAGCCTATCTGCCACCCTCTTAAGTGTCCTCTCAACATTGTCTAGATGATCTGACTCCCAGCTTCCTATGCGCTTTGTTCCACCCTTCAGCAAATTCCTCCTACCACAGGCTCCGTGTGATTAAGTTTAGGCTATAAGGGGGCTGGGTATGTTTTCAAAGCTGGGAAGGTCTTCAAATTCCCTTAGGCTTTTTAAGGGGCAAGGAAGATTTTCAAATTATCATTATCATTACCATTACAGAGGTATACATTTTTTCCTAGGTTATATCTACAAATACAAAATTGAAAGAGAGGAGTGAGGCAATTATATAAATCACTTAGGCCCCTAAACTATTGGCATAAAATGCCCAAATAATTGATTAAGTCCTCTACTTCACTTGCATATGCACTAATAGCCCCATAATTGGAGAAAAATAATTGGGGCTTAATGATAGAAAGCTAAACTATGAGGTGGTAGACATTTTCTTTTAAAGGAGGTATGCTTTCTTGAGGAACTCACGTGGGATAGAATGAAATTAGCCTGACTGTGGGAATTTCTTTGAAAGTAAAGTTTACAACCTGAAAATACCAAAATGTCAGTTTGGGCTTATGACATTTTGGTCTCCATTTTTCCCCACAGTCTCACAGGAACCAGGTTTCTATTTCCTCTAAGATAATGTTTTTCATTTGGCTTTGTCCAGCGTCCACTAGCCCTTCATGCCGATTCATGATGTGTCTTCCATCACTTTAGCCATGCATGTCTACATGTCTGTCAGTCTTGGCAGGCACTTCTTTTTTTTTTTTTTTTTAATTAATCAGTGTAACATTTGGTTCTTTGAAATTGAAATGGATTTTAGTCTTCTTTGTATATTAATTATTGATAAATGGAGCCTGGGAGACAGAGATGAAGCCTGGCATGATTAAAGACAGATAGTTTTTAATTTTATGTCTCATGCAGTGACGGAAAAATCTAGTTTAATAGGAGCCATTTTTCAAAAAAGACATGATCAGGAGGGAGAGTGGGTGAAGAATGGACAAGAAAGAATGGAAGTATAGGAAAATTGGAATAATTCCTTGTGAGGAAATGAGATTCTTTCCTTCTTCTTGGTTGGAATTGTTTGAAGCATTTAGAGTAGTGCAGAAATTGTAATAAAATCCTGAAAAAGAACAAGAGATGTGTGTGGGGGGGGGAGGTCAATAAAGGATTTATCATCAAAAAAACCTGGAAAAGTAGGTGGAGCTGGTAATTTGATCAGAGAAAGCTTTTGGAATGAGAAAATAGCCATCATTCGAGATCTTCAAATTAACTAAAAAACAAAGACATTTATTTGTCAGACTGGTAATAGGGACTGAGGGTGAGATCTTTTAGGGGCATGGGTTTTGAAATAATAAGAAGAGCAGTTTCTGCTGAGACATGCAAACCCCTGCACAAGGTTTAGGGGGACATGGAAGCAAGATAATAAAATACATTTGTTTGTTTTTCCAATATGGTTCCATGTTACCCTCCAGCCAATCCGATCTTCTTGTTGTTTATACCTGCACACTTTATTCTTCTTCCCGCCTCTATCTATATAAGCATTTCTCCTTGTCTAGAGTGAAGTTCCTCTTCATCTTTATCTTTTGGAATCACCAGCTCCTCTCAAGGCTCATGTCACATGACATCTATCCTATTTGAGACTCTTTGTGATACCTTCAGTGATTGGTGCTCTCCCTTCAAATTATTCCATTTTCCATTTGCTTCTTTTCCCCCTTCCTTTCTCAGGAGATTCTAAACGCCCTGGAGGCAGAGATCATTTCATTTTTGTCTTTGTTTTCTCCAGTGACTTGAATAATATCTATCACATGGTACTGTCTTAATTTTTTTTTATATTGTTGAATTGTTGAATTGATTGTTGAATTGATTGATTGTTGAATTGAATGATTGGTGAATTGAAATAGGTGATTCTGTGGTTAAAATGGATTTCTCAAGACCTGACTTTAAATCCAGACTCACACACTCATGATCTGTGAATTTTGGGGCAAGTCACTTAAACGCTGTTTGCCTCTGTTATCTCAAGTATAAAATAGCAAAGACAGCGGCTACTTCTCAAGGTTGTTTTGACAATCAAATATGATAACGTCTGTAAAGTACTTAGTACAATGACTGGCACGAGTAGGTGGTATATAAATGCTAGCTCCTGTTGCTGCTGAAATGAATTAAAGGCTACATATATAATTAGATAACCTTAGAAAAATATGTAAAGGAGCTTAATTTCACCAGAGATTAGTCTTTCATAGCAACCTATTGAATGATTATGCCAGACCAAGGAGAGAGAAAAGAATAGGAATAGGGCAAAACACCCTTGTCTAAACTGCGCCAATCCAACTAATCTATGCCTAATAATGATAGATCCTTTAACTTTAAAAAAATGGTTTCCCCAAAATATCCTTGTGAGTTTGATAACACAATTATTATTATCTTCATATTATGGATGAAGAAACTGAGACTTAGAAATATTAAGTAACTTTCTAGCTAGAAAGTAGAAGATAAGATATTTAACTCTAATTTAACCCAATTATATTTTAGTGGTAGCATATGGTCTCTTTGAGGGTAGGGATTGTATCATTTGGGGGAGGGGTATTTTAATAGCACAATTCCTTTCAAATAGTAGTAACCTAGATTTGTAGATTTGTTAAGTTATATTTTCCCCCTCCTCACTTCAAAACTTCCCTGTTGCTATTAATGGCAGCACCATTGTCCTGGTCAACCAAGCTCTTGACCTCTAAAATTCTATCACACTATGAATTGTAGTTTTCCCAGACAGAACACTGGAACACCAGACTACAAGCCCTGTTGCTTTCCTGACTGGCGAGTTTTCTTATATTCTTGTGGATTTAATGAAGTTGGTTGTCAAAATAACAATGTATAAAGAAGAATTTGTTTGATGTCTCCCTCAAAGAGAAATCTAGAGAAGGTCTTGCTCCTTCTCTTACCCTTTATCCTGCTACTGCAAGCATACCAGGTTTAATTTCTACAGAGCATTTGTAGGAGACATAGAAAAGATTACTTAGCATTGGCAGGCATGAATGTACTCCTACCTTCATTATGAGGAAGACGATCCACATTAGTGATACCATAGGTTGATCCAAGTTCTAAATGGGAAGATATTTGAAATTGACCCAATCCTAATCTCACAATTTCAGTTCAGCGAGAAATCAATGCCATGGCATTTGAAAAGTCTTTCTTCGTTTGGAAACATTTGTGAAATCCTTCATTTTCACAGTACTTTGCAGAATGATTTGCAATAAATACATGTAAGATAAGGAGCAACCTGGTCTTCCTCATCTTTCTTGTATTTACCTTTTTCTCCCTTCTACACAGTCTCTACTGTGGTATAACTTCTCATCGTATATCCTCTGGACAATTAAAATGGCTTCCTGATTGGTCTCCCTGCTTCTAGTTTCTTTTCTTTACTTATTTGACAGCTGTCAAATGTATATTCCTAAAACACTGTCCATATCTTGCCCCTACTCAGAAATATTCTTATGGTTCCCTATTGCCTATACAATAAAATACAAAGCTCTTAGGTTGGCATTTAAAGCCCTTATTTTACT
>JAQQSV010009628.1:0-13475 GCA_028646515.1 Pseudochirops corinnae
CTCTCTCTCTCTCTCTCTCTCACTCTCTTGCTCTCACTCTCTCGCTCTCTCTGCCCCCCTTCTCAGTCTCTCTGTCTCTCTTTCTCCCTCCTTCCCCTCTTCCTCACAGATTTGGAAGGGACCTCAGAGTGTCTTTATTCTAATCCATACCTGAAGAGGAATTCCTTCTACAATATCCAATCAAGTAGACATTCAGCCTTCCCTGAAGACCTGTAGTGAAAAGAAATTTCTAAGCAGCCCATCACACTTTTGAACAGCTCTAATCAGAAAGCTTTTCCTTATGTCAAGGTGGGGTTGAAACCACCCCATTTTGACTCTGGTGCCTAGACTAGGTGAGAACACTTTTTAATTGAATCAAATAATCAGAACAGAGTGTTAGGTGGGCTGGTAAACCTGTTCTGGTTGTGTGTAAGACAGGGTCATGCTGTAAGTAATTCATTTAAAAGGGAGAACTATCTCAGAATGAGAGGAAGAGATTCTGAGCCTCTGGACTGGAGAAGTTGGAGAAGATTAGCATGAAGCAAAAGGGGGATGGAGCTGTGTTACAGAAGAGGGATACCCAGGGGAGTCATTGGCTCTATGGGCATCCAGGAAAGTACCTCGAAAAGGTCAGTCCTTTCCCCAGCTTCCCCTCCTCATGCCTGACACTTTAACCCAAATGTTTCCAGGAAACTGAGTTTTGCCCTAACCACAAATGATCAGGGGTTTACCAGAGATAGATATAACCGTACAGAGTGCGACCTCCACCCAGGTGTTAAGACTGTGGCTGAACTCAAGAGTTTTTCCTCTAAGCTCCCTAAAGCCAAAGAGGGAACCAAGTGAGATTTGGGGGCCATTATATTGCCCCCATGCTAAAAATACGACCTCTCTGAAACTTCCACCAACCGCTTCTCATTAGGCCTTACTACCCAAATGGAACGTGCCAACTTCTTACTCCACCTAATAGCTCTTCTATTTGAAGACACATATCACGCCTTCCCTTCCACAGGCTATTCGTTCCCAGCCTTCAGCTGACTTCATCCCCTCCACCATCTGGTGTTCTGTCAATGTCCTTCCTGACATGTGGTACCAGGAACATACTTCAGATGAGGCCTGACCAGGGCAGAGTAAAAGAGCCTCTTACTTCCCTAATTCTGGGCACTGAAAATGCCTTTGGGAATGCAGTGGTCTGAGATCAAGGGAGTGTTGTTGTTTTTTGGTTTTTTTTTGAGGGGGGAAGGCAGGGCAATTGGGGTTAAGTGACTTGCCCAAGGTTGCAGAGCTAGTAAGTGTGTCAAGTATCTGAGGCTGGATTTGAACTCAGGTCCTCCTGACTCCAGGGCCGGTGCTCTATTCACTGCACCACCTAGCTGCCCCCCTCCTACCCCCTTCCACCCCGCAAGGGAGTGTTTTTCACTCTCTCCCACTGAGCTTATATTCTACCAGAACACCCATAACTGTTCCACACAGGTTGCTGTCCAGCCATACTCTCTGTGCTTGAGGTTTTTTTTAAAGGATAAGTGGTATTTTTTTTTTTAATTTTGCCCACCCATGTTTTCCAGTTCCAGCTACATGCTCAGGACACCCACGTGCATTTAACAATAACCTAAGAAAAGTAGTTGTAATTTTCTCGGTAAAGAGGCCAGGTCTTCAGATGCGGTGCGGGAGAAGAGAAGTGTGGGAGGCTTAAGAAGAGAAGGCTTGGAAATAGCTTCTGTGGGGAGCGGCACAGAGAATTAATCAGGAGGGATTAAAAGGACCACCTGGCCTAGATAAACTTGGATAACATGAATTTATACTATTCCCCCGTCAGAGAGGTAAGACTTCCAAAAACTAAGTTCAGCAGTACTTGAATAGGAGCAGAAGAGATATGTGGTGGGCAAAAGGACAAGCAGACAAAGGATCTAAGATCAGAGGACGTTATGGGGTTAAAGTGGCTGACTATGTGGACTGAGAGTGGGTCTGCGAAAGTACTGAAGCACAGAGAGGTGGGAGCTCTCCATGAGGGTGAAGGGGTTTAGAAGAGATGAGGCATGGGGGGAGTAGGAAGCTATGGCCAGAGAGAAGCAGAACATTTGTGTGTGATGGTGAAATCCAGAATGTGGCCCGAGGTTCAGAGAAGGAGTAAACTGGGCCACTTAAAGGAGCTAAGGAATTGTGAGTTTGAAAGAGTATCTGGAATATTCAAGCCCTCAAGCTGAGGAAGAGAGGAAGACGGTGAACCAAGTGCTGAACTCCTTAAGAAAGCAATGCATATAACCTGCATCTGTGCACTACAGCCACCATTATTTGGGCAATTTTTGATAGCATTTTCTTTAAAAAAGAAAAGGTGTGGGGCGGCTAGGTGGCAGT
Organism: Pseudochirops corinnae; assembly: GCA_028646515.1. NCBI lineage: Eukaryota > Metazoa > Chordata > Mammalia > Diprotodontia > Pseudocheiridae > Pseudochirops > Pseudochirops corinnae. The sequence continues at coordinate 2,332 of JAQQSV010009628.1, forward strand.
GAATAGAGCACTGGCCCTGGAGCCAGGAGGACCTGAGTTCAAATGTGACCTCAGACACTTGACACACTTACTAGTCATGTGACCCTGGGCAAGTCACTTAACCCCAATTGCTGAAAAAAAAGAAGAAAGAAAGAAAAGGTGGTTTAGTGATGGAATTTACATAAAAGGAGAATCTGGAAGGGACAGTGGGGAGTAAGGAGTCTCCTGACTCACCCTCTAGGACTAGTGTGTGGCAAGGAGGGGAGGACGGGGACGGTGGTGGCAGAGGTGGTAACGGTGGTGGTGATGGTGGTGACACAAAGTTTAGCCATGTTTTCATAAAAGCTAGTAGATGGAAGGAGTGTGAAGAGTGAAAGAGGTCTAGGATGAAGGTGTGTGTGTTCACTGGGATACAGAGCTGACACTGTCCTTCGTTCTTGAAGAGGACCAATAACATCAGCTGGGTGATGTTTTGACTGGCAAGTGGATTGGATTTAAAGGGGGTGGCACCAAGACTATGGAGGACATTAAGGTCAAGAGTTTTCATTTTACTCAGCAGGCAATGAGAAGCGGAGAAGCAGCATGATCATAGCAATAGAAAGATTATTCACACAGCAATATGGAACATGAACTGGAGAGAGAATACTGGCAGCAGGTTTCCCGAGAGCAGTAACGAGAATGATGACACTGGGAAGGAAGAGGATTCCAGATATGAGAGATCTCGGAGAAAGAAGCCACAGGACTTGCCAACTGAATGCACTGGAGCATGAAAGGGAAGAGTCACTCCAAGGCTATGAACCTGGGATAGTGTATACCTGTCCTCACAGCAGCAGAAACAAGCAATTATAAAAGGAATAGGTTTAGAGGGGAAGATGGCTTCATTTAGATGTGCTATATTAAATCAGGCGAAAACATCCAGTAGGCAGCTGGAAATATGGAACTGGAACACTGCTGAAAGGTAAGAAGTGAGGGTGAGAAAAAGATCTGGGATCTACCTGCATAGAGGCGATAACTGAAGCAATGGGTATGGATAAGATGATTAATTTTAATTATTACCTAAATTAAGTACTGAAGATTCATAGGCTTTTATAGCTCACACAAGGGTTTCCTCACAGCAACTTGGTGAAGTAAATAATCCAGGTATTATCCCAATTTTATAGATAAGAAAACTGAGCCCCCAAAAAGAGGTCAAATGACTTGCTCAGAGAAATAAATGTTGGAGCTGGGGCTTAAACCCAGGGCTCCTGCCCCCAAAGTGCCTCTCTCCTTTATACTTCTGAGTAACAAAAAAATCACTGGTTCATGGAAACCTTGATTGACTCATACCTATTCTACTAAGAACTGATAAAAACACAATCACAGAACTCACTTGGAAAGAAAGATCTGAATGAACTTAGAGAGTACAATGTAATCAGAACCAGAACAATTTATATAATAATGACGAATGCAAAGGAAAACATTAACAAAGGACTTCAGAACTCTGATCGATACATGCACTATGCACACCTACAATGAGGGTCACCCTGGAAAGCAGCAGATATGGCCAATTCATTGATCTGTTTGGCTTGTCTGTACTTATTCATTCTATGGGGGTGGAAGAGTAGAAATGCTAAGAGATAGTGGTAGCTCAATAAAATATTTTAAAATGAGAAAATCATCACTCTTTAAATCCTTCAGCTTGATTCATATATATGATTTATATTTGATTCATATGTACAGAAGATTATTACACTAGACCCAATCTTTGGTTTATGAAGGTGATTGCTATGTTCTGTTAAGACCATTACACGCACTGCAAGCTGAATGTGTTTTTAGCAACCTGTTTTTGAAATTCCCCAAAGAAAAAGATGAAGCTATTATTATTTAACATGGGTAAGTGTATTAGAAATGTTTACAATTGAGTTTACTTAGGAAGAGAAACCATTTTTAGAAATATAAAATCTTTAGGTCACCAAGGTAACGTTCCTATGATTAATTTCATAAATAAGTGTAATTCATATAATTTCCAGTTTTACCTGGTTAAAATATTTATATTGTATATAGGTCACTAAATTTTCAAGATATAAATCAATAGGAAAGGCAAGCACAGATTTAAACTGTAAATGATCTATAAAATCTTCTCTGCTAATCGTATCATGGTATTTTTTCAGCCATCCTCCTCCTGCCTCTTCTACCACCACTTAAGACTATTACTGGAACCCTGGGCTCTGATAAACAGATTTTCACCTTCCTTTGCCCAGAACAAGGCCTCCACTTCACTTCCTGGCCCTTTCCAAACCATACTGACTGTGGTCTGGTCATCCCCCTCCTCCTGACACAGTCAGAACACAGACTCTGCCCCAGCCCAGGGCCTGGGCTTTTATAAATGAGTCGTGGTCATACAACTGCCCAGATACAGGCCTCCATACCGCTTTCCAATCACCATGTTGCTGCACGAGTCCCACCTCCTTTTCCAGCCACCCTTCATACTTTATACTTTATTCTTACCTATACTTTATAGTCCTACTTTATACTGTCTTTCTCCATTAGAACGTTAAGTGCCTTGAAGCAGGACTGTTTTCCTGGCCAGTGTTCAACACAGCACCCAGAACATTTGTTGCTGTTCATTCATGTCCAACTCCATGTGATCCCATCTGGGGATTTTCTTGACCAAGGACCTGGACCAGTTTGCCATTTCCTTTTCCAGTGTAAAAAAGTGGTTAAGCGACTTGCTCAGGGTCACATGGTGTCTAAGACTGGATTTGAACTCAGATCTTCCTGACTCCAGGCCCGGCGCTGTATTCACTGAGCCACTTAGCTGCCTGGCCACAGACCAAGTGCTTAATAAATGCTTTTTCATGCATTCATTCATTCATTCATTTCATGACAATATCTAAGGTATAGTAAAAAGGGAAGCTATTGGCTGGGGGAGGTAAAGTATGAAAACTGCCGTTGGGTTAAATGAAAATATTTAAAACTTATGCTAGAAATATCAAAATAAACTAATATGAGTTTTATCTTTAGTAACTTTCCCACCCCATCCTCTTACAGAGGTGCTAATGAACAAGATATGCCTAATTAGACAAATGTAGAAGAAAAAGGTAGGAGTCCAGAAAATATGAACACCTACTCCCCTGAATAAACTTAAAGTTGGCTGCGGTCCAAAATGACATTATTGTAATTCATTCATGGCAATGAATGCTGACCCTATATTTGCAAAAATTCACAAAAACAACCCTTGATTTACAACTCATAATTTCTGCTGAATAATTTTCTCTGTAGAACAAAATCACACATGCATTTTCTGTTCCAAAAGGCAGTTTGTACCTTTCTCAAACTAAGAAAAGATTATATAGAACTATGGAAGGTGTCCAAGTAAACGATAATATGGAGAAGATGGACTTTCACAGAAGGAAAAAAGTTCACTTCTGCCAACGAACAAAGTTTCTTTCACCTGGAACATCTGCCCCAATTCTGGTATGTACAAAGACTCTGACTTTGATATTTCAGCAGATCTATGATCTTATCAATGCAGACAGTCCCTCCAATCATGAAGACTGCCACCCGCCTGTCCACGTCTTCTAATACATCCACCCCATGAGAGCCACCTGCCATACTGGAAGCCTTCCACTCTTAACACATACCCTTGCTATGTAAAAAGTCCACACTTTTCCAGTAATATTTCTCTCTTCACATTCTCAACATTATTTCTTGTGTACAATTTGTTGTAAGTAACATGATGCTGCCTATTCAGGCTCACCAATCCTTTCAGCCCACAACTTGAAATCCTTACAGACTATGATGCGTAGCTAGATGGCACAGTGGGTAAAGTGCCAGGCCTGGTGTCAAGAAGACTCATCTTCCTGAGTTCAAATCCAGCCTTAGACACTTACTAGCTGTGAGCCCCTGGGCAAGTCACTTACCCCCCCGTTTGCCTCAGTTTCCTCATCTATAAAATGAGCTGGAGAAGGAAATGGCAAACTACTCTAGTATATTTTTACCAAGAAAGCCCCAAATGGGGTCCTAAAGAGTCAGACATCACTGAAACACCAGAACAACAACAGACTACAATATTCCATGGCTCATAGTCATATACAGTTACCAGAATAATATTAGTGTTAAAAATATGGAGTTTTGCTTCAGGAAAAAGTCTGGGATTGTTAAAAGAGCCGTAAAGTTTTCCAAAGCCAAACCAGCCTCCTCTTCTCTTCTTAAAGTGTGGGCTTGAATCATCCACTTGCAGCATGTATCCCAAAGATACGTATCAATGGACCAGTTTTATGGGCTTTCCATCACAGTCCAGATCAGAGGGTCAAACACATGGCAGACCCAGTGCAGCTAGAACCAATCAAAATGTAACTGGGAAATATTTAACAAAATAAATAAAAATGTGATAAAACACAGACGACATTACATTTTAAACATGTAAAAAACAAACAAAATGCACAACCCACAGGGAGACTTAGGTATGACTAGTGGCCCAGTTTCTATGAGTTTGACATCACCGGTCCAGATGATTAACATTATTAGCCACTTAATGTTTCCTCTGAGAATTTAGATCAAACTCTTTTGAGCGATCACTAATCTTATTTAAGAGACTTTGCAACGCTCCAGGACAACACAATGTCAACTGCAAAAGTGCCTAGATGAACTCAACTGTCCATAAAGAATTCTTCTTCACAGAAGCCATTCCATGATAAATATTCAAGGGAAATAAACAATTTTCAAAAGAAAAAATCAGGGCGGCTAGGTGGCGCAGTGAATAGAGCACTGGCCCTGGAGTCAGGAGGATCCAAGATCAAATCCGGCTTCAGACACTTAATACTTACTAGCCGTGTGACCTTGGGCAAGTCACTTAATCCCAATTGCCCTACCTTCTCCCCTTCAAAAAGCAAAAAAAAGAAAAAGAAAAAGAAAAAAATCCAAGAGGTCAACAGCTACATGAAAAATGCTCCAAGTCAAAAGCATGTAACTCTGAGGTACCATCTCACATCCATCAGTTTGACAAAGATGACAAAAAAAGGACAAGGAGAGTTAGACAACCTATTGGCCATTCTGGAAAGTAATTTGGAACTAGGTCCCAAAAAACCACTAAGCTTTGCATACTCTTGCATACCAGAGACATAACTAACCAGGCCTACAATCTAAAAAGATAAAAGAAAAAAAGATCGCTATCTATGAAAATATTTACAGAAACTGTCTATATTAGTAAAGAACTTGAAACTAAATGAGTAACTATGAATTGGGAACATGGATGGAATGGAATATTGCCCCATAATAAAAGGATTTGTTCTGCAAAACTTGGACTCAAGTCAAAAGGCTGCACCCAAGGACCAAGAAGGCCACATGTGGCCTCAAGGTCACAGATTCCCCACCCTTACTCTAAATCTCTCATTCAACTTGTGATGGTCAAGAGAGAGTTTGCTAGAAAATATCATTTATCTTACTTTCCTCTTCACTATCTTGGGTATCAATTCCCTGGTTAGCCATTTTTGTTCTGTTATTTCTAGCACAAAAATCCTTTTTGGCAAAAAAAAAAATTAAAACAAGCTTTGAACAGCTCAAAAAAAAATATCATAAATAAAAGCCTGCTTGTTTTCATCTCATCCCCACATCAATAATGCTCTCAATGCAGATTATTCCCATACAGTTTTTGTAGAGATGGGAAACGAAGCATATGCATCAATAAGTTATGTATACTTTCTTTGGTGGCACTTTAAGGTACCTTGGGAATCAATCCCTCAATCCTCTCAAGATTATACACAGATCTCTTCTGTGGATTCTTGGTCTAGTTCAAACATTCTAAACAACTTCATTTTTTCAAGTGCCTTTTTCACTGACATGAAGCACTTCCAGGACTGTGATCTAAAGAGTCTACGTGTGGTAACTCTACTGTCCTCGAGAGTGAAAAAGGATTTGTTCTAAAAATCTTCCATCTTTTTCCACTTTTTTTTTTATCTATCATCCTTCCAACATCATCCTTAAGTACTAATTCACCAAGATCTCCTAAACATGGTGTCCAACCCTTCTTGTTCTCTCTCTTTTTTTTTTTTTTTGCTTTTTGGAGGGGGGAAGGTAGGGCAGTTGGGGTTAAGTGACTTGCCCAAGGTCACGTGTGTGTGTGTGTGTGTGTGTGTGTGTGTGTGTGTGTGTGAAGTGTCTAAGGTCGGATTTGAACTCAGGTCCTCCTGACTCTAAGGCCGGTGCTCTATTCACTGCGCCACCTAGCCACCCCTCTTGCTCTTTTATGAGGCAATATTGCTCATAAACTTTCCACCATCCTCCTCCATAAGATGTTACAAACAAGCTTATATTCTAAACCAGTGTGGGCCTTAGCTATGGAGTCTAAAATATCTGCTTGGGGCTAGTTTCTAGGTTCTTTTGGTCTCCTCCTACAACAACTGACTTACATAAATAATCTGTGTCGGTACCCATCTTTTTCCCATTTTGCAGTGTCAAATGCTTGTTTAACAGGCCAAGTTGGAGTTTAATTGCATACTACACATTTTGCTCATTCTTGGTCTTTAAAGTCCAGTATTAATTTTTATCTTTGCTCTAACACATTGCCGCTGTGACTGTATATGGACAGAAATGAGCTGCTTCCTGTCTGTTAAAATGTAATTAATTTCATATTCAGTTACTTGGGACCCACCATGCCCACCCCTATGGAACTACTTGTATTCGTAACACATTAGGCTTCTGAAAAGTCTGTAAGAGCCTTGGACCTCTCATTTCTTACTCCTCAGTCTTGTTTCCCAACACATTTTTCACCATCCTCTCCCAGGATCACTTATTTTGCATTTTAATCAAGTATCAAAGGGTACATATACATTTGGAGTTTTATTGAGTTTGTAATAGAATTTCTCTACTTCTTCATACTCTGCAAAAGATGTTGATACATGTGCTGGAGTTATTTTCAGGTTTTTCTTTTTTATCACAATCACTGTAATATTTAGTGGCCAAATTCCCATGCTTTCATGCTTCTTCTGTGATGCAAATTAAAACCAACTTCCCCAAAGTCTTTATTTGTTCCCTCTAAAGAAAGCCTGCAAGCCAGCTTTCCATTTAGTGCAGTTTCCTATTTTTTTTTCTGGTTTCATTTATAACAAGAAGGTAAAGATTTCTACATCTCAGCTGCTCCGGCAGTATTTCCAGTAACAGATCACCGGACAAAAACCTCACATTTAGAGCTCTACCAGCTAAGTTAATGATTGTAGACTGTCTAAAAACTGCCTGCATATGAATGCTCTACTGTCAAGGGTGGGGAACCTACAGCCTGGAGGTCATAAGCGGCCCTCTAGGTCCTCAAGTGCAACTCTGGCAAAGGACCTAGAGAGTCACATGTGGCCTGCAGGCTGCAGATTCCCCACCGCTATTAGTCCCACCCACTCCCTGGACATGTTTTCCTCTTATAACAGGGGTGGGCTGATAAATGTTTAGCAACTAGCTCTTCAAAAAAAGGTACACACGTTTTAACGCTCCCTCTTGGTGTAAATAGATCCCTCGGCCTCTGTTCTCTGAGCCCAGTGGAGGAATCCCCAACCAGAAACTCAACATGTCTATTTACAAGATCCAGGCAAGAGAGATCCTCCACCCTCATAGAAACCCCACTGTTGTACTTGATCTCTACACTGAAAAAGGTAAGTTCCAAGCTGCTGTGCCCAGTGGTGCCTCTACTGGTCCCCATGAAGCCTTGTAGCACTGAGACAATGATAAGACCCGCTACACGGAGAAAGGTGTCTCAAAAGCGGTTGAACACATCAATAAAACTATTGCCCTGACCCTGATTACCAAGAAATTGAATGTTGTGGAACAGGAGATTGGCAGATTAATGACAGAGATGGACAGCACTGAGAATAAATCTCAATTTGGTGCAAATGCCATACTGGGAGCATCTCTGGCTGCTTATAAGGCTGGAGCTGCTGGGAAAGATCTCCCTGTACTGCCATAGTGCTGACCTTGCAGGCAATGATGATGTTATACTGCCAGTTCCAGCCTTCAACGTGATCAGTGGTGGCTCCCATGCTGGCAACAAGCTAGCCATGCAGGAGTTCATGATCCTCCCTGTTGGAGCAGCAAACTTTAAGGAGGCCATGCACATTGCAGCTGAAGTCTACCACAACCTGAAGAGTGTGATTAAGCAGAATTATGGACAGGGAGACACCAATGTGGGGGATGAGGGTGGCTTTGCTCCTAACATCCTGGAGAATAAAGAAGCTCTGGACCTGCTAAAGTATGCTATCAGCAAGGCTGGCCATACTGATAAGTTCATAATTGGCACGGATGCTGCTGCCTCAGAATTTTTCCGATCTGGGAAATATGACCTGGACTTCAAGTCTCCTGATGATTCCAACAGATACATCTCCCCTTCTGAACTTGGAGACCTCTACAAGAATTTCATCAAGGAGTATCCAGTGCTGTCTATAGAAGATCCCTTTGACCAGGATGACTGGGAAGCTTGGAAGAATTTCACTGCTACTGTAGGCATCCAGGTGGTAGGGGATGACCTCACAGTGACCAATCCCAAGCACATTGAAAAGGCTGGAAATGAGAAAGCCTGCAACTGCCTCCTCCCCAAAGTGAACCAGATTGGCTCTGTTACTGAATCTCTCCAGGCATGCAAGCTGACCCAGTCCAATGGGTCAGAGTAATGGTATCCCATCCTTCTGGGGAGACTGAAGATACCTTCATTGCAGACTTGGTGGTGGGTCCAGTATAACTAGCTTCTCGGAATTGAGGAAGAGCTGGGCAGCAAGGCTAAATTTGCTGGAAGGAACTTCAGAAACCCTCAGGCCAAGTACGCTCTGCAGCCAGGAGGCCTAAGAGTTCACAGGCACCAGTCACCTCTGTAGAAATCCGCTCCTATCCTAAGAATGGGCAGCACCAAGTACTAGACCAGTTTTGTTTTGGGGGCAGGGGCCTCTGCTGCTTAACTTCCCTCTCCCCTTCACCATTCTGTGATGTTCTCACTGCTTCATCAGAACTGTATTACACCAGAGACTTCCCGATCATCTGGCTCTCTGTCTGCAGACTCTTGTCATCCTGTGACTGGGACAGAATGACCTGTTCTCACCCCCTATCGTGGTGTTGATGTGTGAAGCCATATAGTTGTGATGCAGCCCCAACGAGCCCACAGGCCAGATCCTTAGTGGCTTCTATGTGCAGAATAAAAGTGTTCATTAACCCACTAAAAAAAAAGATACACACTACGCTTTTAAGTTCAATCAATATCACTAACATTTCCTCCATCACTTTCAAAAGTCTAGACAATTAACAAAGCAATAAACCAAGCCTTGATTTGCAGCATTTGCCAAGCCCGAGGTGAAAATGTTCCCGCTGAAAACAAGCTGACTTGCTAGTTCAAGCTGGCTCTGATACACCCGTCTCATAGCTTGCATGTTACATAGGTTACTTCAGTATGTGTGTCTATATGTTTGTATATGCACACTTGTGTGTTTGTGCACACACACATGTACACATGTACATATACCTGCATACATACTTATAGTATGTATGTATGTATGTATACATATATATACACACACACACCATAGACAGACCACATATATAGATCATATATACTATGTGATCCTTAATGCCTCAAGAAGCCCAGTTTAATCTGATCAAACTTCCATCATCAAGTAACATAACAGGCCATAACAGGCGTCAGGGTAGGAGAGTGAGATGGAAAGGAAAGGAACCAGCTGAGAAAGTTTGTTGGCTGTAACTCATACAGTAGCATCTCATTGATCTGAACACACCGCTGATGCAGAATTGGTGATCACCCACACTGGCTGGGTTAAACACACAACTCCTGCACTACCACTATTATCATGGTGCCTATTGTTATTCTGACTAACAATGAAAAAAGTTCACTAAACACATGATCTGGCAAAGACAATTACAGTAAGAATTACAGGCAGTATGTAATGTAGTGAAAAGGGCGGGAGACTTGGAGTTGCAAGACCTGCCGTTGAGTCCTGACACTTTCATTTACTCACCCCCCACCCCCTGCCCCACCTGTAGAGTGACTAACGATACTTTTACAAATTGCCAGTTGCCAAGAAGATCAAACAAGGTAAGATATAACTTTAAAATGGCTTAGTAGTCAGTATACTGTCCATCATCAACATCCTAATTTAAAATATCTTACACATTTATTAAAGCAGGTCAGAAAAGGCATTGTAAGCTCTGTGAAGGCCAAGAGTAGAGCAGATACATTATTCTACTTCCTAAAGAGACAAGCAACATTGTGTTCCCTGTTGGTTTGTATTACTCTATAACACACGTAAAATAAGCTACTATGGAAAACTGACCTCCTAATGGATTCCAAATTTGAGACATTTCACTCTATTTGCAACTTCTACTTTCTATGCAAATCCTCAGACAGTGGTACCATCAGAGGTACTACTAGGCTGGTAGAGCACATTGCTGCTAATGAATTCATGACACATCAGGCTAATTGCATTTAAAATGGGTTAGAATCCAACACCTAAACTGACTGTTTGAGTTTGCATTGTACATTTCATACAAATCTTTATACTATGAAATTCTTTTTAATATGTGTAGATGTGGTCCATGAAGAATCCCAGTGGTTACTCTATTACACACCTGGCATGATTCTGAAGCATACACTTAACGTAAGTTAATTCCTAAAGACATATCTGCAATTACACAAATTATTTTATCAGGAATTTGTAGTTAAGATATTAAATGCATTGTATGTTTGTTTATATTTCTATGTAAAAGAATACATTCTGCAAATTGGCTTTGCATTCTCACTGAAAATCAAAAATAAAGTCTATTTTTCCTTCTAGGTAAAAAAAAAATAAGTTCCTTTTTGTGTAGGACGAAGTGTGGTCTCTCATTTGCTAAAGTATATAGAGCCTTTGGCCTCTGGGCCATAAGGAAAATAAATAAATAAGAGAACTGGCTCTAAGCTGTGATTAATGAGACTTGCTGTTTGAGGTAAAAGGCACTTGGGACCATAACGAAATTTTGTTTGGAGTTTGAATTTGGGTATAGTTGCCTGCATGAATCAATATCCAGAGAAACGCCACAAGCTACTCAGAGGGCATGTGATCCTAGGCTGTTAAATACAGGTGGAAGTCTATATCTGGTAAAAGCCAAAGGAACAATTTTAGTCTCAGCTAGAATGGGATTCCTTTGGTCAAACTCATGAAATT